>APFE031264787.1:0-19069 GCA_000404065.3 Pinus taeda | reverse complement strand
GTTAATGAATTGTTTCATATACTCCTTGGTCTATATGTTGAATATGTTTTGTTTTATGAGATATTCAGGTGTTATGTAATCGTTTGATTGTTAGTGTATGCAAGTTTCAAAGTGAAGGAGGAGCTCATCTGGATCAATGAGGCTAGACTACTACAACAACGTGGGACTACAGGTAGGATCTTAAACACTTGGTTTCTCGTACGATAATGCATGTTTAGAGAAGGATTGCTCTTAATTTTCTTGTTTGTCACTAGAAAGTCTTAGGCTTCTAGGGAGGTTGGTTTTGTCCGCAAGATTAACTATTTCCGCATGACATGAACCGATAATAATAATTGTTGCATCCCAAAGTGGATCTAAGTTGTTTAATACTTGTAGGTGGTGGCATATTGAGAATGACGATTCATGGAAACTAGGATAATACTAAGAGGGGGGGTTAAATCAGTATTGTGAGAATTTTTACCAATTTAAACTTTCTTTTCCTTTGGGCAATAATGTTGGGACACCATTAAATACTTTCAACAATTAATTGAAATATGCATGATAGGAAATAATATCATCAATCGTCAACTATTATTCAATTCATTCATAGGGAAAGCTACAACTCACTAGTACAATTCTCTGGCTACATGAGAAGGAAGCCACAACTCCCTGTTTTATCAGCTACAAGTGAATGAAGCTACAACCCCAAATACTTCCATAACCCATTAAAAGTAGCACCGACCCTTGATATTCCATGCTACAACTTGATTGACACTCAATAGTTCATCATTCATCCATTTTCATACTAGAAACAATGAATTACTTCTCTATTTAAAAAAAAAAAAAAACTCTCAATCCCCAACACCTTAAGCAATTTCTGATCACTGAGAAATACCAGCAACATTCTAACCCAATCACACCTAAACTCATATCACTTATCTAAAAACTTATTTTTCCTACTTATTCAAGTCGGCTTATATATAAATTTAGATTGTTATTTTTTACTTCTTTTTTTTTCTCATATTGCTACATGCATTCTTATTTTTTTCCTTTCTCATGTTCATCTCAGTTTTTTGACTTTATTCACCATGTTCTATGACCCTGATCATCCTTTATTGTCAATTAGATTTCTTAACTTCACTAATTTTAGAAATTCTGGCCTTCTACAGGTTTTAGTAGTGCCCCTTCTATTTTTAGTTGTAGTTAACTTTGACTTAACTGCTAAATGCACTACAAAATTGAAGTTCCGCCAAATTTTTTCTCAAGTCTTTCTCATCTCCTTTACATGTTTTTCTACCATAGGACTAGGTATCCATCACCATTGGCTAACCCCTTAGGTGGTAAGTCGCTTGATGCCCTACGTAGGTTTATTTTCTTTTTTATTATGCTCCTGCAGCCTTGGGCTATTTCTATGCAAAATTACCAAGGGTCGGGTGCTAATCCCAAAGTCCCCAAGACCGATGCTTTCCATTTGAGCCTCTATATAAACTAACAAGGTGAGACTACCGAGGTAACATTTCCTGTGGGTATCGCTCCGATGCCTTTTGATTAGCTACCACTTCAATAATTTTCTATCTTCCATGTCCCGACACTCACTTCTTCGCACTTCTGCTACATACACAAAAAAATTTCCAACTCATGCCTCTTGGATTTTAAGTTTTAACCTTGTACAACAATTACCTGCAAACGAATTCTTAAAGCAGAAAATATACAATGGCAAGAACATAAAACAAATACAGAGATATTTTCCCCTGGATCTCAAAACCAAGACTACCAAATTGATTTTTCATTATGTTCCTTTCAATATTACAACTCATATATATACATGTCGAAGATTTCCTAAACCTTAATCCATTAACCTAGATTAGAACATAATGGTAGTTCCCTTGACCGAATCTACAAAATACCATGGGTAGAAAATAATCATGCCTAAAAACACATGCATAACTTATGCACAAAACCATGGGTAGGTCCACCCACCATATTTGGGTCTGCCCCCTATCCTTGGGTTCGCATATATATAGGAAAGAAAAAACAATCACTGGGTGTTGCCCTGAACCCCCTGTAGGGGGGTTTTCGCACCCCTGTAAACCCCCTCGACAGGGGGGGCTGTCATCCCCCTTGTGACCCCCCGCCCTCCCTCCGCGCATGAAACTAGTCATGGAAAGGATATAACACACACCCAACATTCTCCCACTTGTTTTTTTATTTTCCACACAGAAGAGATTAGTCATTGATTCAAACCTGCAATGCCCATTATTTCTCTACACCAATAAAATTTCTCAGTGCTCACAGACTTCATCAATGCATCTGCAACATTCTTCAATGTGTCCACCTTTACCAGCAACACCTTTTTGTCCTCAACCATATCCCTCACAAAGTGATACTGAACGTCAATGTGCTTTGAATGGTAAGCAGGGTTCTTTTCCAAGAAAATTGCACTTTGGCTATCTTAGTATATCCTTATAGCTCATTGTACTAACCCCATACTTGAACACAATCTCTACAACCAAAATGCTTCCTTGATTGCATGAGTAGTTCTCATGTATTCTACCTCTATAGTTGAAAATGCCACTACATACTATCTCTTGCTCATCCAACTGATTGCTCCTCCAAATATTTAAAGACATAATGACTTATAAATATTCTTCGATCCATATATGCATCCCAATCTGCATCAACAAAGCCACGAATGTCCAAAACTGTGCCCAATCTAGGTCTTCCTTGGTATCACAGAACATAATCACTAGTGCCACCCAAATACCTCAAACCCTTCTTCACTGTTGTCCAATGATCCTTCCCTGGTTTTGACATAAACTTGCTCAATACTCCCACTACATGTGCAATGTCTAGTCTAGAACAAACCATTGCATACATGAGGCTATCATCTACACTTGCATATGGAACATGGGACATGTTCTCTTCCTCTTCTTATGCCTTGGGACATTGTTCAGCAGATAAATTTACACCTACAAGAATAGGAACCTTCACCGGTTTATTATCTTGCATATTAAACCTCTATAGTATTGTCTCAGCATACTTCCTCTAGTTTAAACAAAGCTTCCTCTTTTCCCTATCTTGTTTAATTTCCTTGCCCGAAATATAGTTTGCAGAAACAAGATCCTACTTGTTGAATTTGGAGGACAATTGGGTCTTAAAATCTTGGATAATATCTTTTTCATTTCCAATCAACGACATATCATCTACATATAAGACAAAATAAATAAAACAATCACCAATTAATTTAAAATACACATAGGTATCCACTTTGCTTCTGGTGAAGCCAAGTCCCCATATATATGTATCAAATTTATGATACCACATCCTTACTGATTTGTTTAACCCATAGAGATACTTTTTTTAACCTGCATACCTGTTCTTTCTTACTCTTCACCTCAAAGCCTTCAGGCTTCATGTAGATCTCTTCTTCCATATCCCCATGAAGAAATGTTGTCTTCACATCCATTTGTTTTACCTCAAAATAAAAATCAACAATAATAGATAAAACTAATCTAGTAGAAGCTAACTTCGCAATAGGAGAAAAAATATCACCAAAATCAAGTCCTGACACCTGGGAATAACCTTTTGCTACCAATTGAGATTTGTATTTCTCCACCTTTCCTTTTGCATTCATTTTCTTCTTAAACACCCATTTTCTTCCAATAGGTTTCCTTCCAGCTGGAAACTCCACCAAATCTTAAGCCTCATTTTTGGCAAAAGATGCCATTTCATAAATCATGGCCTCTTTCCAAAGTTTTTCATATCCTGAATCTATTACCTCCTTGATAGTTCTCCCATCATCATCAATAATAGATAAAGCAAAATTTGAACAGAAAGAAGATGGATTATACCTTTCTGGCTACCATCTCTCTCAAACTAGTCTTCTCAAAGATGGAGTTTGTGGCTCTTCCTCTTTTAATTCTTGTTGTAGAGTCTTATTCTTCCTCCTTTAGCTCAAACTCTATCTTCGCATGTTCCTTTGGTAGGAATTCATGTTTAAAAACATCTTTCACCTCCCTAACACCACATCCTAATTGTACACAACCTTCCTTGTTTCTTGGTTCCAAATCTTATAACCTTTTAAACCATCCTTATACCCAATAAAGATGCACCTTTCATATTTTTTATCCTACTTGGTTATTTTCTCCTTTGGAACATGTACATATGCATCATGGCCAATACCCTCAGATGTGAAAGATAGGTTTTCTTAATAGTCCATACCTCATGTGGATTCTTATCCTCCAACGATGATGAAGGTGATCTATTAACCAGGTAACATGTAGTCTCCACTGCCTCTACCCAGAATTATTTTCCTAATCTGACACCACTGAGCATGCTTCTTGCCTTTTCCATCAACGTCCTATTCATTCTTTCTACAACTCCAGTTTTGTAAGGTGTGTATGGATTATTCTTATGTCGTGCTATACAACACTTTTACATAACTCTTCAAATTACTTCTTGTATAATAGGATAACTCTCCACCATTATATTTCCTCAACACCTTGATCTTCTTCTCTGTCTCATTTTCCACCAGAGCCTTAAATTATTTAAACCTTCCAATGACTCCAGATTTCTTCCTGAGAAAATATATCCATGCATTCCTTGAGAAGTCATCTATGAAGGAGATAGTACACATACTTACCCAGTGATGGAACCAACACATGTTCAAACACATTGTTGTGCACAAGCTCTAATATCCCTTCCACCCTCTTAGCACCAGTTAGCAAACTTACCCAATTCTGCTTCCTATATACACAATGTTCACAAAAATTAAAATCCAGATAGAAATTAGACATACCTTCTACCATACCATTACCATGTAGCATTCGAAGGCCCTTCTCTCTAATATGTCCAAGTCGTTGATGCCATAACAAGGTGTTTTCTCCATAGACCACTAGGTTTTCCATTCCACTTTTAGGAACAAAAGGAATATTGTACCCATCAATAATAGTGCTAGCCAGAAGCTTGTAAAGTTTTCCAACCTGAACTCCTCGCATAAATACTAGTGCTCCCTGAAACATCTTGCAAGTATCTTTCTCAAACATTATTTTACACTTGCATCATCCATCTTACTTACATAAATCAAATTTTTGGCCAATGCAAGAATATGTAGAACATTAAGAAGTCTTCTAATCCTTCCAACTTTCAACTTCAGCTTGAATTTTCCATGTCTGATGATTTTGGCCTTCCTGTCATCCCCTAAGAAGACATCGCCACCATCATATTTCTCATACTAGCAGAACCACTCCCTATGGGGAGTGAAGTGAAAGGATGCACCTAAGTCAATCAACGATGCCTCATGATTTACATGTGTACTTGAATAAGAAGCCAAGTACACATCCCCACCTTCATTTGAGGTGTCTTTTTCCTCAGTAGAAGGAACATCATCATATTTTTTTTCCTTGCTTAGGGGCTTTAGATCTACAGTCCATTTTGTAGTGCCCTTCCTTTCCACATTTCCAATATATCTTAACCCATTTTCCTAGAGATTTAGATGTCCCTCTAGATTAAGATCTTCCACTTGAGGAGTTATTTTTATTTTTGTTATGGGACCATCCTCGTATAGACAAGTCATCTCCATTCTGGCTATCCATATTCTTTTTCTCATCTCCTCCGATAGCAAGGATGAGATTATTTCATTAAAATTCAAGGTAGTTGTATTGACACCTATTGCAACAACCATATTATCCCATGAATCTGGTAGAGAACATAACAAAATGATGCACTTATCTTCATCTAAAATTTTTATATCAATAGATAAAAATTGGCTTAGCACATACTAGAGGAATTTAGATGCTTTCTCACCTAGTTGCCATCCTTCATACTCAAGTTATATAGCTTTTTCCATAGGAGAAATTTGTTCACTAGAGAATTAGATTTGTAGAAAGTCCCTAACTTGACCCACAAATACTTCATTTTAGCTTCCCCTAATACATTCAACAATATTGAATTTGAGATACATAACCATATTGTTCTCTTTGACTTTCAATCCAACTTCATCCAGTCTTCTGTTGACATTGTCATTGATTTAGTACCCGGATCTACCGTGATCCACTGATCTTTATCCATTATCAGATCCTCCATTTTGAGCTTCCACAACTCAAAACTATAACCATTAAATTTTTAGATCTCTACCTTTCCAATTCTCATGAATCAATCCCACAAATCTCCCACTGAACAACATCTACCACAGGCCCGAGTAAAACCCCTCAGCAACAAAGACGTCCCCTTGAAGCATAAATAGTTTTGATACCAAATGTAGTTTTTAACCTTCTACAACAATTACCTGCAAATGAATTCTTAAAATAGAAAATATACAATGGCGAGAAGAAAAAACAAATACATAGATACTTTCCCCAGGTTCCCAAAATTGAGACTACAAGATTGATTTTTCATTATGATTCTTTTAATGTTACTCTTGGGATAGGCCCCCCAGGTCAAATTTTGTTAAGTTTTGTTAAATTTATTATAAATTCTCCACATTTTGAGGAGCGAAGCGTGAGTAGTGCAGGTCAATCGGAGTCAAAGGGGCTTTAGGAAGGTTAAAGCCCCTTAGTTTGTTAAAGTCAAGTTGTCTTGAGACTCGCCCATGGTTCGTGGACCATGGTATTGTAATGAAGAAGAATATAAAAGGGAGTCACAGAAGAGTCATAACGAATAGAATAGAGAAGTACATGATTTGAGTCTAATTTTATATATTATGTACTTGGGCGAAGGGGAAGGCTCCTACAACTATGTGCGCGAAGACCTCGGTAAATTTGCAGCTGAGTGCATGGGCCCCTGCAGTTGTGTGTGTAGGGTTGGAAAGAGTTGTCTTTAAAGATCTTAAGCATAATAAAAGACTTATTTTGAAGAAATATCTGTGCGTCTATGTATTATTGTTTTACCTCCAAATTGATTGTATTTATGATTTGTTGAACATATTTAATAAGGAAAAGTACTTAATGAATTTATGAAGACGTAGATATGTTTATCTCTATGATGTTATGCATGTTTAACACAACCAACAAAGGGCATAAACCTCTTAACTGTTATTTATAGTAAGTTTTGGGTTTCAAGGGTTAGGGTTCATGAAGGTCAAGGTAAATCCTGTTGGCTTGTGTTATATTCTTTCCATGACTATATTAGGTGGGCAGGCCTACCTATAGTTTTCTGCGTGGATTTTTCACATGGTTTTGGGCACGATGGTTTTCGGTTAATGTTATTTTGTAGATCCGGTCAAGGGAACTATGGTTATGTTCTAATCCAGGGTTAATGGATTGGGGTTTATGGATGCTTCAGCATGTATATATATGTATTTTAACATTGAAAGGAACATAATGAGAAATCAGTTTGGTAGTCTCGATTTGAGATAAAGGGGAAAATCTCTGTGTATATGTGTTTTATGTTTTATTCTCTCACCATTGTTTATTTTATATTTTTTAGAATTCATATGCAGGTAATTTATGTATGGGGTTAAGACCTACATAGACCTTTGGATGCAGAAGCCTAGTTTTAGCATACCCCAACACTACCTCGGGTGATACTGCAGCCTATGCTAGATGGGTTGTTTCCAAAAGGGCCGATAGTGTAGGATTTTGTTGGTTAGCATAGCTAACTCTGAACCTAGGTCCAAGCCCCCTCAAGAAAAAAAATGGTTTTGTTGCCAAGACCGAGATTTATTTGAGGGATGTGTGATGTGGGGTCCATGGAGACCAACAAAGAAGAAAATTGGGAAGTGTATAGATCGAAAGTTGCATGAGTTTGCAGTTCAAGAAAATAGGAATCCATGCCTATCAAAAGAAGAGTGGTTATAGAGATATTTGTATACAGACGAAAATAAAGTTTTCTTTTGCACTTTCCCATGTGAATTATATGAATGGTTAGCTAAATTGGCGAATGGTCAACTTACTTAGAAGTTGGATAACTCTATTGTGTGGAATCCAAATTTAGTGAAGCGTCTGGAAGAATTAGAATACAAGGTTGTGAAGGCTGTCGATTACTAGATCAAAAGTATTTTGGGTGGATTTATTACTGAGTTCGCGATTGATACGCTTTCCAATTATAACGACTTTTAACATTGGTTTTTCAAAGGACTGGAGCTAAGTATCTGAAGTCCCTAAAAACTTGGATTGAAATGATATTGTGTGAGAAATGGGTAATTCCACTAATTTGATGTTTAGAAGAGGTTGAACAGGAGCTACGAAAAGTGGGAAACATTTCAGAAAAGATATAGATAAAATTGTTGAGCACAGTCATCTATTGGAAGCATTTGATAGTGAAGAAGAAAGTAATAGTCCAAAGATGCCTCGATTTGTGCCGCAATCGATAGATTAGGGCACTGCAGGAATACCACATCCATCCACTCCACCTATGCCATCACCTCCACCTCACATATCTACACCTCCACCTCCGCTATTCATTATGTCGAAAACTATGAAGATTCATATATTCAAGGGTCTATGGGTAGAACACCCTAATCAATTCTGGATTGTAGCAGATGCTATGTGGAAGTCACAATAGATAACAGATGATGATTTGAGGAAATCACAACTGGTCACAACATTGCAAGATTGGGTGATGTCTTGGTATATCAAGTACAATATGACTAATCCAACTACGTCATTAAAATATATGAAAGATGCACTCAATAATGAATTTAGAAAGCCAAAGTCTCAAGCCCTGTATGTGACTGAGGTCAAGGAAATTAAGCAGAAGGTGAATGAATTTGCATGGGATATTGATCAAAGGCTGAAATGTATGCTACAATAGGCTAATCTACAAATTTCTAATGAGAAACATAAGGATTGGTATATTTCTATGTTGTTTCCTCATTTGAGATTACCATTGTCACAATAGAAGATTACATCATAGGATGAAGCACTAGAAATTTCTATCATGGTTGAGGCTTCTATAGAATTCATGTAGAAACTCCGATAGATCTAGAATTCTAGTTAAATTAAACACAAGTAATTTGTTGATATTCAAGAGAGGAGAGAAAGAATTTTCTCCATAAAATCAATGTATTAAATTAATGAACAATAGTAATAAATGATAAACCAAACCTCTAATCCCAAAGGGAGGTGGTTATATAGAAATTGCCGAATCTAGAAAACTAGGAAAAAACTAGTAAAAAACTAGAAAAAGCTAAGAAAAGCTAAAGGGAGGCCTAAAATAGCAACAATGACTCAAGAAAACCTATAACAACTATCAGCCATGAGGAAAGCATGAGGACGGGTGCATTTCCTAAGGAAGGCAACTTTAAAACATGCTAAAATGGTTTGGGGGACCAAATCCCTTGATTTAAGGGGGAATCTTCATGTGGGGCACCAATCCTCAAATAACTCAAGTGGATGAGGTGTGGTTAGGTGTGAACATGCACTTAGATGTATAAATGGTTTAGGAATGTGTTTGGACCATTATTTCCATAATATTAAGCCTTTAAAGGCAAAAAAACAAGGGAAAGTTGGTCCACCAAGCTAGTCTACCAAAACCCAAGTGTCAACATGATTTTTAGTGCATGTGGCTAAGTCAAGGATACTTAGGCTAAAAAATAAATGTAGATGTTAGGATTATATTCCAAAAACTTCGCCTATTTAGGATATGAATCTGGGACTGCAGCAGATTCAAACACACCTGACTAGCCTACATATGGAGTTGCAGGATCTGAAGAAGGGGAAACAGGTCAAGAATGAGACCCGCTCGGGAGTATGGTTCTTAAAATGTAAAGGGAATGGTCATGAAAAGGATCATTCCTAGGTATATTACAAATATTTGATTGGGGGAGGTCATAACCCCCTAAATCTAGAAAATTCTATTGGTCCAAGTAACGGTGTAGTATGATGGTGCGCTATCTACAAAATAACCGAAAAACACTCAATTAACAATTTCCATTTGTTGCAAAAGTTACTCCCCAACAACTATTCTACCATTTATGTAAATTTGTAGGCCATGATGAGTGTAATTGCCAAAGCTATGAGATAATGATGGAAATAACTCTGACATATAGAGTAAAGGCTGAGAGATGTCCTCAGCAAGATCAAGGCACCCCTGCAGTGCGTGGAGTCCAGGGACGAGGAAGAGGACAAGGGGGAGGAGATGGAAGAGGTCATAGATAGATTATTTGTTACAATTGTGGGGAACCAGGCCACTTTGTGCGAGATTGTCAAAACCTGACACACCCTTCTTGTCATTATTGTTGACAATTTAACCATGTGATAGAATATTTTCCTATACTCATCGCAAAGATGTAAGAAAAAAAGAACCAGAAGCCCACTCAGAACATCCAGATGATGAGGTCAAAACCACAAGAAGATGGACCCAACATTAATATAGTTATGCGAAGTGGTGTAGCTACCAGGGAAGATAAAGCCGCAAAGAAACAGCTAGAAGAGAATACATGGGTGCGGAAGGCTACTGACAAGGATACTGAATTTTATTTGCATAAGATGAAATAAACATTTATGGAGGTGAAAAATAGCTTTATGGATTGAGGATCTTCGACATCAAAGAATCAGAGTGCACTGACGAAGAAGCCTAAAGAGGTCATTGTTGTGTAGGAAACTGATCCTTCAATGTTGACATCCTTCTTATAGACCTTCATGAAGCTATGAAGGGACTAGAAAGCGGTGGAGGAACTACAAGAGTTAATAGATAATTGAATTGGAAAGGGTAAGCCACTACCTAAACAACACACAATGCATAAAGTAGGAAAAAGTAAGAAATAGATTGGTTGGTAGATGAGACTAACTGCACAAATCGGATAATTTGAAATAGACCAAATGATCCTAGATTTCGGATTTGATGCAATGTTATGGATAAAAAGGCTTGGGAAATAATGGGGAAGTCGGTGCTACAATGGTGCCCAATCCAGCTACGAATGGAAAACCAACAGAAAATTATTCCTATGATATGCCTACATGAAGTGACTGTCGATATTGAAGGAGCAGGCATTATAGATGATTTTGTGGTAATCAAGATAATATATGATAGTAATCCCTACTCGGTACTTATTGGAATTGATTGGGCATTTGATATGAATGTAGCCGTCAACCTAAAGAAGTGCAACATGATGTTTGAGAAGAAGGAACTAAGAGTCATTTTTCCTCTGGATCGAGCTGAGGGTATGCGATATACTGAACCAATCCAAGATTACTATGAGCAAGATGATATTGAGAAAATATATAAGTTTGTTGTGTGCAATGAGGATTGGATTAACCCTACGGAGGATGGAAGAATTACTTGGGAAAAGGACAACTCCTGCAACTCAGATTCAGATGAGGAGCTTGAGCATTGGTAGAATACATTGCATGAAGCATCAATGCTACAATGTAGTAGACTTACCAAATCACTCTGGTGTATATCCCCTGAGGTACGCAATTTACCCTATTATGATGGCTTATAAGATGTAAAAAAAATTCTTTATAAATTCAAAAGGGATGTACTAAAGTAGCATTGGTTCTAGGCATTGGACATCGTGCTAAGAGCTACACCTACTAGATGGTGGAGTACACATAAGAATAGTTTTGCAAACTAGAAGGAGTATCGAAGGATGATAAAGTTGCGATTTGGCTATGCAAATACCTGCATTACTAAAAAATATACAGGGAAGGATGATCTGTGTGAGCATCGAGCTCATTGGATGAAAGTATGGGGAGAGGAACGACAACCTAAATGGGTACATATATTCTACCATACTTTGGATACTGTTTTTATGAATTGGTACTTAGAAACAAAGCTGCAACATGGAACTGCAAAGTGGGACTTTCTGAGGGAAATATTTATGCTAACATTCAGTTTTGAGGATAGATTCAAATGTATTGATGAAGCACTATAGGAAATCAAGGCTACGATATTCAAAATGCCTGTAGAGCCTATGTCCTCGGTACAACCTAAATGGAGTATGCAACTACGCCATGCTCTGGAGTGTTACGATGTTACCACAGAAGAGGGCGAGGAAGATCCTAGGTATATCAATATCCCTGAGTCAGAGGGACAACACGAAGTCATTGGGCTTAAGGTAAAGGCTCCTAACATTTCAAAACGATTAAAGACCAAGCAAGTGAACATTGGATTGGAAGAATAGTGAAAGTTCGCGAACATAGGCGATTACTGGGATGAGGACATAGTTGAGAAGGTCATTGAGTTGTTACGTGAAGATCAGGACTTGTTTCCAACAAATTTCTCTAATTTCAAAAGGACAGTAGGTGACTTGGGTGTTATGAAGATCAATCTGAATTCTAAATACAAATAAAAGGTCCGCAAAGAGATAGATAAGATGCTTAGAGTAGGGATTATTGAACCTATAGAAGAATAGGGCTAAGTTAGTCCTATGGTAGTTTATGAGAAGAAGACAGAGAGGGACATTCGGATCTATGTAGATCTAAGGAAATTTAACAATGCTTGTGTACAAGATCCATTCCATATGTTGTTCACTAATGAAGTATTAGAAAACGTAGGTGGTCAAGAAGCATACTCTTTTACAGATGGGTTCTCAATATATCACCAAATGAAAATCACGCTAGAAGATTGAAGTAAAACCACCTTTTCCACACAATGGGGCTCTTTTTAGTATATAGTTATGCCCTTTGACCTTAAGAATTCCCTTACGATATTTTCTAGGGTGGTAGTCGCCACCATTAAGGAATTTATTCAAATTTTTTTGGAGGTCTACATTGATGATTTGACAGTGTTTGGGTTAGTTAAAAACTATGTTTCAAATCTTTGTCTAATGTTGGATACTTGTAGGAAGTATCAGATCTCCCTGAATTTGAAGAACTGTATATTTTTCATACCATATGGAATACTTTTGGGCCATGTTGTTTGTAAGAAAAGGTTGATGGTGGACCCTGCCAAAATTCCTGTGATTATCAATTTCGAGCCCTCGAGGAATGTAAGTTAGCTACGCACAACATTGGGCCACACAGGATACTATAGAAAGTTTATTAAGGTATACGCACAAATCACTACGACCATGGAAAATTTTTTGAAGAAAGATGCAACATTTTGCTGGAATGATGATTTCCAAAAAAAATAGATGTTTTAAAGGAAAATATGGTTACAACACCCATTCTGGTATTCCCAGATTGGAATAAAGAACTTCATGTTCATGTGAATGCATCCTACCTAACGCTAAGAGTAGTTTTAACCTAAACAGGTGCAGGAGATATCGACCACCCGATTTCATTTGCGAGAAAAAAACTATCTAAGGCAAAGAATAATTATTCAACCATGGAGCATGAAGGATTGGTGATGATATATGTGCTCTAGAAGTTTAAACAATTTGAAGTACCTAGTCAACAAGCCTATGTTGGTTGGGGGGGGGGGGAATTTGTAGGTGGATACTACTATTTTAGGAGTATGACTTCAAAGTAATTATGAAGCCAGGACCATTAAATGCTAGACCCAATCACCTTTCGTGGATTGAGAATGGAAATGAACCTACAATCCTTGATGAAGGATTGCATGAAGCATAACTCTTTGTTGTGAGCGTTGCAGATGAAAATTTTGCAGATATAATCCAATTCTTGTCTACGGGTGTAGCTCCTGAAGGATATACGACGCAGCAGCAGAAGGAATCCGCGGTCAGGGGTGTGGATTTTTTCATAATTTCAGTGCATTTATATAAAATGGGGTCAGATGTTGTTCTGTGCAGGTATGTACTATATAAATTTTGAATAATATGAAACTTATTCACAGAGATTATCCTGATTATACACTATTTGTGGAATGCATGCATAATACATAACCTCCTCTACGTTGATCATCAATTTTCGGAATTAAAGAAACAATCGCATGCACATATTGAAACATCAATCACACATATCAACACAGTATGTACTAGGGAAAGCATACAGCTGAAAACCCCCGACTATCTGTATATTATTATGATAGATAACATGTAACAATACATAGTACAATACTCCTCACAAGTACTTAGTACTATCTCCACTTGCTACACAGAAACTAGCTCAGATCTGAATCAAGTCATAGGTTCAAATCTCCTCCGCTATTTTCCTCTACTGCGCAATCCCTGTTGAGAATGGATCAGATCCAAGTTCGAATTCCCTTGGTTTGTACTGCGCAATCCTCATTGGAAATCTCAATCAATGATTGTGCAAATCTCATGCACAACTATAGTCACAACTGATAGTAGTCTCATCCTTTCACCCACCTCTAACACTTGTCTCCACTGAACTGTCCATGCACTGAGTTAACTGATGTATTCTTTAGTTGATTTATGAGTTAATAATTAGTGAATTAATTAATAATTAATTCACACCACTCATCACTAGTGTATTTGTCAGTTAGACTAAATACGACTAGTTCAACTAAGTCAAACTGAACACAACTCCATCAACTCCTCAATCAACTCCACCAAACTCAATCACTTAAGTTCTAACTGAAGTCCATCATGCAATAGCTCAACTAACCCATAGGAAAAGCGTATTTCCTTCTGGCAATTGCATGTGCCACATCCGTAGCTCGAACTGAATTGTTGCAAGAGGATAAGATAATGTTTATAGTCCAAATATTATTAAGAGCTAATAATATTTGACTGTTCTATTTTTAGACTGGCAGTCTAAAAATAGACTCCACCCATATGTCTAAAAATAGACTTTGTGCCAAAAATAGCCTGCAGGCCCCCTTAGTGAAGGCAACTTCTTTTCACTAAGCTCCATCATCTTGTTGCATTTTCAACACTCCCTCTTAACAAAATATGGATTATCTGCAACCCCTATCCTGCCTCTGTGGTATCCGAATTTGCTCCTAGTGAGCACCTTCATCAAGATATCAGCATCCTAATCCTCCTTGGGAATGTATGAAAGTAACATGATTCTCCACTGCACACAATCTCTGATATGATGGTACCTGATGTCGATGTGCTTGGATCTATCATGAAATAATAGATTAGCTGAGAGTTTAATGCAACTTTGGTTATCACAATAAATCACAGTAGGCTCCAAGTGTGACCCGAACAACCTGACCAGGATCTTCCTCATCCATCTGGCCTCGCATGCAGCCAAACTTGCTGCCATATACTCGGCCTCTACTAAACTGAGTGCCATGGATCTTTGCTTCCTACTGTACCAAAAAACTATTGTTGACCCGATACTGAAGATCCCTCCATAGGTGCTCCTTCTATCCGTTGAGCTCCCTACCCAATCTGCATCTGTGAAGCCACATAGCTTCACCTCATCCTCCTATCTGTACCACAATCCATATCACGATGTACCTCTAAGATAACGAAATACATGCTTTCCTGCCTTCCAAAAGAGCTTGGTTGGCTTAACCATAGCTTGTGAAAGCTGGTTAACATAATAGAATATATCGGGTTGTGTATTGACCAGATACATAAGCGACCCCACCAACTATCGATAAACAGTGGCATCCACTACCTCCGTTGAAGTAGCATCCTCCTTCCTCCAAACTCCGGGAAGAGTAGTATCAACAGGCTTGCAGCCCTACATGTTGAACTTCTCCAGTATCTCCCGGGCATACTTACCCTGAGAAACAAATAGTCCATCACTGCACTGCCAAATTTTGTAGATCCATCTCGAACCCACCACTGATTTCCCTTCCGGTCTTGGGACAATCTCCCATGCACTCTTTCTGACAATTGAATCATAATTTTCCACCATGGCATCTACCCATGCGGGATCCTCCACAACTTCCTCGAAAGAGGATGGCTCAGTCACAACACATTTTCTCACAAGAGCAATGTATCCAGTGTACTGATCAGGTGACTGTCTCTGTCTGCACTGTGTTGTAGGTGGTCCTACAACCTTCTCTGCATCTTGAGCCAATCGCTCAGCTTCTGTAGTGCGCTTTCACCCTCTGATGGTTGGCGCTGCATGAGTGGTATCTTCCACTCCATGAACTTCATCTTGTGGCTGATCCACATCCTGAAGCTCATCCTTAGGAACTAATAGCTCCTCATCTGCATGCAAGTGTGGGTCCCTCTCAAGCGAACACTTCATGGATTTCTCCTCTTGAAATTTGATATCCCATTGAACAACAATCTTGCAACTGTCTGGAAAATACACACGATAGTTGTGGGGCATATCAGTGTACTCCACAAATATCCCAACCTCCGCGGTTGGCTCTAGCTTCTTCCTGGCATCCTTCGTCACATGCATTTAAACAGGAGAACCAAAAATCCTCAAATGGGAAATGTCAGGCCTCTTACCAGAATAAGCCTCCTCGGGTGTACTCATGCCAAGTATCTTGTGAGGACAACGATTCTACACATATACTACAGTATTGCATGCATCTACCCACAAGTGAAGGGGTAGGCCTTAATCATGCAACATCGCCCGTGCAACACCCACAATCGTTTTGTTCTTCTGCTCAACAACCCCGTTCTACTGTGGGTTATGGGGAGCTATCAACTCTCTTCGAATCACTTCTGCGCTGCAGAAGTCCTTGAACTTGCCAGAGATGAATTCACCACCATTGTTGCTCCTAAGAGCCTTCACCTTCTTCCCTGATTCCTTCTCGACTAGTGCTTTGAACTCACAGAACTTTGAGTATGTCTCGCTCTTCTTCTGCATAAAGAAGATCTAACACTTTCGAGAGAAATCATCAACAAAGATCACATAGTACTTGTGCTTTGTTGTCGAAGCTACTGAGAAAGGTCCACACATGTCTGTGTGAATTCTCTCAAGGATCGTCATGGCGCGACTATCCTTCTCGTGAAAGGTGGCTTTCACACATTTTCCCAAAGTACACCCCTTGCACTGATCTGACTGCGCAAGAGTTCCTTTAGGAAGCCCAGTAGAAATCTGTTTTAGTATCTTCAAGGCTCCATGGTTAAGGTGGCCCAATATCTGGTGCCACAGCTCACCATCATCCCGGCTCACCACTCCTTCTGCCTTGCATGTCATTTCTATGCAGCCATATACATGCAATTGATAAAGGTTCTTGACTAGAACCCCTATCTTCCGGGTTTCTCGAGTTGTCTTACTACACAAGAAAGCCTTTCCCTCGCTGAAGAAAACATCATATCCCTTGTCTTCTAACATTGCCACAGAGATAAGATTCTTCTTCAATCCTAGAACATGCATCACTTCCTTCAATACGAAGGGTTTACCAGACTCCCTCTTAAAGGAAATGGTACCGATACTGGTCGCACTGTATCTACCATCATCACCCATCTCGATGTGCACTCCAAGATCTTTCTCATCCATATCAGAAAACAAATCTCGATCTCCTGTCATGTGAAAAGATGCACCACTGTCCAAGAACCATACTGATCCCATCACACTTGATACCAAGCATTCGATCAGTGAAAAATCTAGCTCAAACTGTGAGGCTAAGGCCTCTCCCATTGTATATCCAGCAGCTTGCTTATTTTTCTTCTTCTGCGGACAATTTGTGGCATAATGTCCGTGCTAGTGACAGTGAAAGCACTTCACCTTGGACATGTCCTACCTCTTTCCTTTCGCACCAGAATGAGAAGCTTTCTTGTTCTTCCCCTACTTTGCTTTGGCAGCCAAAGCGCAATTTTCTTCATCAGATGCCTTTGATGAAGATCTATCCCTGGTATTCCGCCTGATCTCCTCTTGTACAAGATCCAACCAAAGTCTCTCCCATCCTGGCAATTTCTCCCGACCATTGAAAGAGTCCTGATAGGAATGCCAAATCTTCGGAAGACCAAGGAGAGCCAAGCTCACCAAGTCCTCATCATCGACAGTCACCCCCACACTTCCCAGCTCATCCCGACATTGGGTGAACTTCGTGAGATACTTGGGCATACTATCTGCTTTCTCACACTTAATGTTTCTGAGTTTATCCTTGAGCGCCAACTTCCTCGGGTTGCTCTTGCTTTGGAATAAATATATCAACACTCTCCACATCAAGTATGGATAAGCCTTTCCATGCAGGATGGATACAGTGTGATCCTTCATGCCCTCCAACAGAATCCTTCGACGCTTTGTTGTATTCTTTTGCTAAGCCTCAACTTGAGTAGCATCAGTAGGCTTTGGGACTTCAGCATCTATGAACTCCTTCAACCCATTGTCATCTAACACCACCTCCATCCTATCTTTCCATGCAATATAATTCAAGTTTCCTTCAAGGGCATACTCCAATCGCAATCCATTGAAAGACATTTCAACTTCGACACCAAGAAAACACTGCTGCAAATTCAAATTCCACCAGCTCAAAACTCAACTGCTTCTGATCTAAAATTCGTGAGAACAAATTATTTCTCGTAAAGAGATTGACTGTATGGGAATTTACCGTATATCTCACCTTCCAAAAGAAGGATGAATCCAAAGGCTACCTGGCCCGATAACAGACTCTGCCTGAGGAAATAAAATGTAATCACTTTCTGAATAATAGATCTGATGATCAACTTTGCTCTGATGCCATGTATAAATTTTGAATAATATGACACTTATTCACTGAGATTATCTTGATTATACACTATTTGTGGAATGCATGCATAATACATAACCTCCTCTACGTTGATAATCAATTTGTGGAATTAAAGAAACAATCGCATGCGCACATTGAAACATCAATCACACATACCAACACAGTATGTACTGGGGAAAGCATACAAATGAAAAGCCCCGACTATCTCTATATTATTACGATAGAGAACATGTAACAATACATAGTACAATACTCCTCACAAGTACTCAGTACTATCTCCACCTGCTACACACAAACTAGCTCAGATTTGAATCAAGTCACAGGTTCAAATCTCCTCCGTTATTTTCCTGCCTCTACTACGCAATCCCTGTTGAGAATGGATCAGATCCAAGTTTGAATTCCATTGGTTTGTACTGCACCAATCCTCATTGGAAATCTCAATCAATGATTGTGCAAATCTCATGCATAGCTATAGTCACAACTGATAGTAGTCTCACCCTTTCACCCACCTCTAACACTTGTCTCCACTGAACTGTCCATGTACTGAGTTAACTGATGTATTATTTAGTTGATTTATGAGTTAATAATTAGTGAATTAATTAATAATTAATTCACACCACTCATCACTAGTGTATTTGTCAGTTAGACTAAATACAACTAGTTAAACTAAGTCAAACTGAACACAACTCCATCAACTCCTCATTCAACTCCACCAAACTCAATCACTTGA
>APFE031264785.1:0-15379 GCA_000404065.3 Pinus taeda | reverse complement strand
GAATAGCCATTGTAGTAATTGTTTCTTGCCTATTATTTAGTTATTTCTAATTGATTATAATATCTTTTTTGAGAAAATTATTGTCATTTATTACAGTGAATGTATGGTTTATCAAAATATAAAGATTTTTATGTGTTAATCAATAGCTTTATCTAATATAATTTTGCATGCTTCAACTAATACATTCTCAATGCTTTAAATGGAAAAATAGTGCTCCTTATCTCAAAGCTTCATTAGCTTCATTAGCTTCATAACTTTGATTCTAACTATAATATCACTAATTTAGCTTACAATCCTTTTGTAACCATAACAACAATGATGCAAAAGAAACTGGGGAAGTAAAGCTAAAGATACTCCCACAAGGCACACCAAAGGGCCTTTGTAACACATAGAGAACCCATGTATTTAGACTGAAGGTAACTCCATTGATATCCAAGAATTTTGGAAATATGTAATTGAATAGCAATAGGAGCATTGGAGAAGAATATATGTAGTTTACCATGAATTATACTTGTGCCCAAAGCTACCATAAGGTATTCTAGTACCTATTTGGAGGCATGAGCTTCTCCTACTATTGGTGCAAACATAAGAAGAGTTTCATCTACAAATTTTTGATAAAATACAATTTGATCATCCCTGTGAAGTTCCATACCCCTAGTTTTGTTTGAGGGTGCCATAGCCTTAATAACTCAACTCATTCCTTTTTCCCATTAGTAAGAATAAGTAGGATAATGAGTCTCCTTGTCTAATTCCACAAGGTGGACTAAATGTTGACGAGGGTGGTCCACTTATGAGAATCAAGAGGAAGGCTTTGGAAATAAAAGAGATAATCTAATTTATCTATTTGTCAGAAAAGCCAAAGGTGAAACAGATGTGATAGATGTATTGCTAGTTGGCTATACCAAAATAATTGGGCATGTCAAGCTTAATGACCATACCCAAATTTTGAAATCTTTATAGATCAAATCAATTCATGGGCCAAAAGGATGTTATAAAGAATTTTTCCACCTTCACCATAACTAGATTTCTCCTAGAAGATGAGATTTTACATTCTTTGACATGTCTTCCTTAGGAATACATGTTAATTAGGTGGCATTTTGTTTGTGAGTATTCGGGATGTTATGCAAAATAAGTAGAATATTGATGGCTAAATGAAGGAGACAAGAACATTCAATTATTCCATTTATCCATGTTTTAGCATCAACATCATAACATAATTTCAACCCTAAAACACAATTAGGGCTTTAAGTTATAGTGAGATGCTAACATTGAAAAGGAATTGAAAAATTACTACTAATATTTTTCTCACTAAAAAAAAAGGTATTTAAGGGATTCCTTTGAAAGAATTACATAGAACATCCCCAATTTGATTACATAGAAGCACAACAAATCCTTTCTCATGTAGATATCAATTGAAGACATCGAACTAGTAGCCATTAATGTTTAAAGAAAAACACCTATTTGAGATGGCTTTGCGTTAGACATCTTTCAATCATATTAGGCCATCATTAAGTCACATGTTTGGGAATTTGTTTCGTATTTTGCATAAAATCCCAAATACTCACAAACATAATTCTGCCTACTTCACACAAATTCCTAAGGAAGACATGAGAAATCTCATCTTCTAGGAGAAATCTAGTTATGGTGAAGGTGGAAAAATCTTTTATAGCATCATTTTGGCCCATGAATTGATTCAATCTATAGAGATTTCAAAATTTGGGTATGGTCATTAAGCTTGGCATGCCCAATTATTTTGGTAGACTCAACTAGCAATACATCTATCACATCCTTTTCACCTTTGGTTTTTCTGAGAAATAGACAAATTAGATTATCTCTCTTATTTCCAAGGCCTTCTTCTTGATTCTGATATATGGATGACCCTCCTCAACATTTAGTCCACCTTGTGGAATTAGACAAGGGGACCCATTATCCTTCTTCTTCTTTCTAATGGGAAAAAGGAATGAGTTGAGCTATTAAGGTTGTGGTACCCTCAAACAAAACTAGGGGTATGTAACTTCACGGGGATGATCAAATTGCATTTTATCAACGATTTGTAGATGAAACTCTTCTTATGTTTGCACCAATAGTAGGAGAAGCTCATGCCTCCAAATGGGTACTAGAATAAGTACTATCATGGAAATTTAAATGATATGATTATAAATCACTTAGAAAACTATTGGGTTGGCAGTATTTTCCCAAGGAATGGACCAAGACATCGAGAATGACATTTATTTTATCATAAATGTTGTAATAGATTAATATATTATATCTATTGTAGAATACTCCAATATCACTACTTTGATGATGTGAATTGGAACGTTTTCATAAATTCTTCAAAGTAAGAAGTGTTACCATAAGACAAAAACTAGAAGCCATAAAATTCATATATAATAGTAAGAAAAACAGACGGTAAAAAAATTTGAATAAAGTATTATAGAATGTGACAAAATGAAGTAGTATAGAGTGTCCTAAATGACATTCAAATTCACCTAGTCGTTATGTAATAACTAAAGGTTCCAACTATTTATAATTTTATCAGAACATCGGAAATGTAAGTCCAACAAGGAGAAACATATGGGGAAGGGAGGGAGTAGGATGGAGGGAGAGGGAGAAAGAAAGGGAGGTAGATGGAGGGGAACAATGTAAGGGAAGAGAGAGTGATAGACTTAGTGTTGGAGAGGGATAGGGTAATAGGATAGTATAAGAAGGGAGAGAGAAAGTGAGGGAGGGAGTTAAAGAGAGAGAGGGAGAAAGAGAGAGAGAGAGAGGGAGGGAAAGAGAGAGAGACAGGGAGGGAAAGAGAGAGAGATATAGCGAGATATGTGGGAGGGAGGGTGAGGGAGGGATAAAAAGGGTGAGATAAAGGGAGAGGGAAAGAGAGGGATGTAGATGTAGGTTTAGCATGTAAGAGAATAGAGAGGGGGAGAGAGAGAGAGGCTGAGAGAGGGATAAGGGAACAAGAGAGTAGAGAGAGAGAGAGAGAGAGAGGGAGGGAGAGTGAGACAGAGCTAAGTTGATGGATAGATGTAGGTAGCGAGTGATTGGGAGAAGGGGAGGGTGAGAGAGGGGGATTGGGGGAGAAGGAAATGGAGAGGGTGGTAGAGCGTGAGGTAAAGGGGTAAAGAGATAATTGGGAGGAGAGTGAGTGAGATAAAGAGAGTACCACACAAGGGGATGGATAAAGAGGGTGGGAGAGAGGGAGTGCGAGTGGAAGAGAGAGAGAGAGAATGAGAGGGAATGATAGAGTTACTCTTCGAGGGTATAATTCTAAAATTAGAAATTCTTTAATTTTTTATCGAATTGCATGTGGATGTTAAATACGTTGGCCAATGTTTAAGGACTATGCTAAGTGTAGTTGCATGATCTAATGACTTTTCTAATTCTTTCTTTGTTTGGGAAAATTATTGGTGAGACTTTTGAATTATAATGGATAGTTATTAATTTCTTGAGATATCACTTTGTCTTCCAATCCATTTAGTTAAGAATTGTGTTTCTCATTGTGGTCAACCAACTTATGTACTAATTGTTGGACAACAAAAGGCGGATCATTATTTCTTATTCTAATGTTTATATTAAGTTGTTTTACTTCTTAGTTCTAACATTGAAACCAAATCTCCATTTATTGTTGTTTTGTCTGTTGAATCTTGTTACTATCGAACTTCATTTCTTTTTTATATTTTCTTGGTTTCTCTCACAAATATTTCTACGGTTTTAAATATATGTTTGCCTGAAGCATGATATGGTTGGGTTTCTCAAGAGGTATGTTTGACTATTCTTCTTTATATCATAGACAGAGTAATAAGTGTATTTGACTATACACAATGAACTTGTTGATTATTTAATGGTGAGGTTGAAGTAACCTATACTCCTAAATTGATTTTCATTGGCATTTCCATTAATATGTCATCCAACCTAGAATGTTTCGATACAACTTCCCGAGTATAGGTACATCGCATTTTATCTTGACCGTAATTTTCTTCTATAATTGTTATTGTAGTAACAAGGGGTGAATCAAAAGCGAAGTCGATGTTCAAAACATGATTTTTCTCCTGTTGGGTTTAGTTTACTATCCTTGGTCCTATGCCTATGATGAACTTCCATTTTCTATGTCATGTTTGTGTGGAGTTGCTTTCTTATGTTCTTGTATTTGTTGAACTACCATCATTTTCTATGTTATTTTCTCAATGAATACATTTGTTCCATGTCGAAGCAACTGTAAGACGTCAGGCTCAATAGATTATGCTAGAAGTTCTTGCAATTTTCTAGGATTTTCTATGGTATACTAAAAAAAATTCATGTAATTTAGTGTAGATTATATTTTTGTTGTGGGTCTTCAAGTTGAATACGTGCCAAGATTTCATTCCCATTGATTGTAGATGTTTACTTCACTTTTGTTTTTAACTCCATGAATATTTTCTTTGATATTCTTAGGAGATCTGTGAATATTTTCTTTCATATTATTAGGATATTATGTCAGAGGTACTGATAGTTCTAATATAAATGGCATTGTAAAATTATGCTCCCCTTTCTTCTTCCTCTGAAACATATGAAAGCAGTAAAAGTATATCTTCTTGTTCTTCTCAAGCTGGTGGTAAAACGGGGAATATTATGTTAGATTATAAACTGATTCTGTAAACATTTGGTGAGTTGTAGGTTGATACAGAACATCTTCCAGGTCTACATATAAAGAGTAGACATACAAAAATTTAGATATTTTGAGGGACAATTGAATGTGCAATGAGGGATGAAACATTTTTTGTACGTGTTGAGGTACCCTCTATTTGCTGGAAGATTTCTAAAGATTTCTTGCGGGCTAACTGGTGAATTTTGCTTCAAGGCTAACCAAATTACTAAAGAGGGGAACAAAATGGAGTTATTTTAATTTTGACATCCATTCGGATTCATATTCAACATGTCACCAATGTGTTTTTCTCAGTTGTATATTTTTGTCATCATGGTAATTTGAGAAATTTCTTCTAGCACAGTGAGTTTAATGTTAGAGACTCTCCTTATTCATGCAAAATGACAATGGTAACCTATCCTTTTGAATGGGGATTTATTTTAATGAGTTTTTTTTAATATATTTATTAATTTAAAAATCAGAATGTAAATTCTTATTTTGATTTTAACATTTTATTTTGAATGGCATAATAGATATCATGCATATCTGAAAAGTTAATTGTTAACATTATGCTACAGAATTGTGAAAAAATAACAAAAAACATAACACTATTGTTGAATCTAACAAGGTTAAAGGAGAAGAAATATTTATACTATCATTCTATTCTGTTGTGATTTGCTTCCTTTGAATGTCATTGCTAAATAAATAAATGACATGGCATACATGTTTTATATAAGTAATTTTTAAACTATCATCCCTTTTTGTTGTGTTTTTCTCCCTTTGAATGTCATTGCTCAATAAAAAAAATGAGATTGCATACATGTTTTATGTAATGTGTTTCGAATATATATCCCTAATAGTTGACATATCAACAAAGGTAGTAGAAGAACAAGCCTTAATCTTAGATTTGACTCAAAACTCAACATTTAATTTAATGCTCACTAGGAAAAAAATTAGAAATAAGAAAAAAAAAAGTTAGATATAAAAGACTTATTTTAACAACATATATTTAACCCAATAACATAAAGATAAATAAATAGAAACCAAATAGAGAATATTTTTTAATGCAGGGAAGGATAAAATAGAAAAAAAGTATAATTATTTATAAAATTAGAGCATCAAGAAATAATAACTAAAATGAAATTCACACACAAACATTAAGACTTTAAAAGGTCTACAAAATATACACCATCATTACTAGTCAAGATCATTACCATATGTTGACTCTAATGATCTTGAGTCGTGAAAAGTTCTTTCTCGGTCAATATCAATAATCAAAATATTATCTCCAAAATTCTCAAAATTTCTTTTATTCCTTTTTTATGGGAATTAATTTGGAATTACACTTCATTCATCTTTATCCTGACTATGCTAGATCACTTTAAGTACATAGAAGCTATAACTTTAATGTTATAGTTAATGTGTTCGATATTAAAATTGATGTGTGTTGTAAGATTTCAAGAGTTACAGTGGCTACTATGCATCATAGTTTTTAGAATTCATTATGTTAAAGATCATAACACACTATGGTTTAATTAATTTTACAGTTAGTCCCTTGAAAATAATCAAGTGATCAATGTTAGTTTTTCTTAATGGTAATAGTGGTTAGAGGTTGCAATATTAAAGGGTTTGTATTTCTCTAAGAGTATGAATGATCACAATAAATTAATGGTTATGTGTCAATGATTTGACATTCATAATGGTTTTTGGTTAAGGGAAACATATTGTATCAGATATTATACTTGTCATAGTGGTCAAATGTTACATTAAATAAGGGAGACAATTTGTGGAGGTTAATATATAGCACAATATCGACAAATATCTAATAATAAATTCATTATAATTAATGAATATATAAATACATCTGTTAATATATATTTTTTTCAAATCAAGATATTATTGGGAAACTAGATCAGTGTTTCCTTATAATTTCCCTCATTGTTGTAATCCAATAACTAATTGGTTGTACTTAAAAAACCGTTAGTGATTAAGTAGCTAGGGTTTTTGAGACTACTAGAGTTTTGCAAAGCTCTTAGAAATATTGAAAAAAATAGATTCATTTTGAGATAAGTATTTTATTTATATTATTTATCATTTAAAATTTCTTTAAAAAATTATAAACTAATTTATTTTTTAATTACTAATAAAAAATTGTTAATGCATATAATTTATTATTAATAAACATAATATTTTATTACTGAAATTATTATTAAACCACATGAATTTTCATTTTAAAATTTTTAAAAAAATTATAAATTATTTTTTTAATTACTATAAAAAGATTGTTAGTGTATATAACTTTATTTATTAATAAAAAAATTTTTATTACTGAAAAATATTATTAAACCATATGAATTCTAATAAAGAATTTTGTTATTAAACAACATATCATCAAATTATATTTTGACAATTTTATTTTTGAGAGCAAAAAAATTATAATCACTTCCCTTGGTGGTGAGTAATTCTGTGAATTCTTTCTCTTATAATGTTATTGCCATGCTATAAATATAAAGTTTTACTCTTAAATTTGTATTTTACCATTAGCTATTAGTATTTCAAATTGCCAATATTTTCTTAAAAACAATGAATGGTTCTTTGTAAATTTACTTTTAGTCTTTTACTTTATAAATTTAGGGGATAATTTTTTTTTGTGCTTTATTTTTTTTTTATTTTAACTGTTAAACTTTTCTTTTGTTTGTAGAGTTTTCAAGAATGGAATTAATATTCGGCTTTGAAAATTGAGTTAGTTTTTGCTTTTCTTAGGGTGTCAGGGATCCTAAATTCAAATTGTCGTTAAGCACTGATTAAGGGATAGCGGAATTCGACCAATGAGAATTTTTTTCATAGCGTTTTCCTTCATTGTTCTATGCAGATTAGAGTTTTTCTCATTGTGTTTTCCTTCATTGTTCAATGCGGATTTCGCAATCGCAATCTATCTTTGGCAATATGTGAAGATTCCTTAAGGACTCCCACCACTGCTGGTCATCAACAGCCGAAACCACGGCCATGCCCAATTGTTTCAAGACGATAAACGATCAGTTATTATATGAGTGGTAACAACTTAACGATGGTGTTTCCATCGTTAACGGCAATGTTTCGGAAGTAAGAAAGATAGCTTTGTTGGGAGAGCGTCAAGGGATCGCTGATCGTCAAACTGAATATATGAAGGTCATGTGTTCGATCCACTTTCGACAAACCTAAAGCTTATAATTCTAATCACACTAGAAGTAAGGAAGTCATTTCTGTCCATTCGAATTATCTTAACATTCTATAGCCGCGCCTCTTCTCCTTCGATCCTTGTTTTAAAGTCTTTTTTATAATTTTTTTCCGCAACTATGGATATCATTTATGGATATTTTTTTATAATTTTTTTTCTGCAACTATGGATATCATTTATGGATAATTTTTTTTGAAGATTTGAAGCCATGCCTTTTCTTCGAACCTTGTTTTAAAGTATGGTTTAATACTTTTTCCTGCACCTATGCATAGAGTTTAGTTTTTACTGCCCCTATGGATATGGTTTACTATTTTTTCCTGCACCTAAGGATAATTTTGTTTATAATTATTTTGCTGCAACTCCAGAAAGAAATTATTGATACTTTTCGTGTTCCATTATACTTTTAGGGTTTTATTGTCTGATCCTGCAACTATGGATATGGTTTATGTTTATGAATAATTTTGGATAGTGTTTATGAATAATTTTGTTGGCATATTTGAAATATTAAGCACATTTGAAATGGAAAGGAAAGAACTTATTGATAATTTTGTGTTCCATTACAATTAGCCCTCCAGATCGTCTGTCCTCACACTTAAAATTAATACCCACCCCGACCAATTAGATTTGCTTCTGAAATATAAATACAATGGCTAGCGTTTTGGGTACATTGTCTTAATGCACCAATACATTAGAAATACATCTTAGTAGAGAAGCGAAGGTATTGAAAAAAAATTATAATAATTCTTTTTTGGTAATTTTGTGAATTTATTAACTTTGTTTATTCTTCCACCAATTTAAAGCAATTTACAAATTCTTTTTTAAATGTCATCATTGCTTTTACTTTTTTAATTCGGTTTTTTTTACAAAAACCAGATAATTCTGTTTGGTATTTACGTTGTCGATAACTATTCGGCCTTTGAAATTGCCAATATTTTACTTCAAAAGTAATTAACAATTGTTTTTAAAATTAACTTTTAATTTTTTACATTGCCTTTTCAAATTTGAGTGTTAACTTTTCTGGGTTATTTTAAATTTAACTGTTAACTTTTATTTTGTTTGTTTTTGGAGGTTTCAAAAATAGAATTAATATTCGGCTTTTAAAATTTAGTTAACTTTTCTTTTTTTTTTGAGCTTTTTGCTTTTTTTCTTTAGTTAACTTTTTGCTTTTTTGGACTTTTTCTTTTTTGCTTTAGTTAAATTTAGTTAATAGATGGATTCGGGCGATGGGATTTTTTTTCATAGCGGTTTCCTTCATTTCTCAGTGCGGATTTAGAAAGCAATATGCTTCCATTGGTAACACCAATCTTGTTGGCTCTGTATGTATCTTTTTCATAATTCAGGAAGATAGCTTGCAATATGCTTCCATTGGTAACACCCATCTTGTTGGCTCTGTATGTATCTTTTTCATAATTCAGGAAGATAGCTTTGTTGGGAGAGCGTCGAGGGAAAGCTGAGAATCAGTGTGAATATCTGAAGGTCATGTGTTAAATCCACGCTCCGGTCCATGTAGGTCATGTGTTCGATCCATGCTCGGGTCCATGCCATGAAGGTCATGTGTTCGATCCACGCTCTCGTCCACGCCATTTCTTTTCGAGGTAAGGAAGCCATTTCTCTCCATTCAAATTATCTTAACGTTCTTTAGCCACGCCTCTTTCTTCTTTGAGCCTTGTTTTAAATAAATCCTTATTTATAATTTATTTCCGGAACTATGAATAGCGTTTATGGATAATTTGTTTGCACGTTTATGGATAGCGTTTATGGATCTGATCCTGCAACTATGGATAGGGTTTATGTTTATGGGTAATTTAGTCCTCAAGATTCGTTTGTCCTCACACTCAATTACAATTAATTCATTCAACCAATTAAATTTGCTTTTAAAATATAAACACAAATAATAGCAAAACCTGAATGGTTATACAACGTTGCCGCTACATTAGAAATACATCTTAGCGGCGAAGGTATTGAAGGCATAGTGTTGTTTTGGTAATTGTGTTTCGGCCACCTTAACCTTATTTTACAATTAATTCACTCACCCAATTAAATTTGCTTTTAAAATATAAACACAAATAATAGCAAAACCTGAATGGTTATATAGCGTTGCGGCTACATTAGAAATACATCTTAGCGGCGAAGGTTATGAAGGCATAGTGTTGTTATGGTAATCTTCTGTTTTGGCCACCTTAATCTTATTTGGTCCAATGACGAGGAAGATATTTGTCATTCCATTTGAGACCACATCAGGCCATAGAATATGCGTGATGGTATTCCATCGTGATTATCATATTATTATTACTAGCATTTGCACCAGAGGTTGCAAAGAAAACACCGTAAGGCAATAGATAACATATAACACTATGTAAGGTAATCAATAGCATATAACACTAATTAACACTTCTTTGCCCCACCGCCTCCGAGCTGGCACCCGCTGTGCTGGCAACCAACACCCGGGTAATTTAAAACGATCCCTCGCGCCAAACATTCATTTTCTCCATTCGCACAGCCGGAACAGGTCCTCTCGAGCATTCGTTTTTCCTACTCACGGTGCTTGCTCACCTCGCAGGTCTGCTTGCGGTGTTGAATCCCGGCAGGCTGTGCCCTAGGTGTAAGGTAAATTATACTCTGTGAACAATGACATCCACCATTTTGGCGGGTGCCCAGAAGGCCCATGCATACAAATCCCACCCCTTGCTGCTGTAAATTGTCTGTATTGGCAGCTCCCAGGGTCTGGCGAAACAGATACATTCAAGGTCTCCATTTGGGCGTAGGTTCGAGCGATGCTGAAGGTGTTTTCCTATTGCATCATAATCAGTTACCAGATTTATAACGAACCACTTAGCCATTCAGACATGTTCAATAGTTTTCAGGATGTGGTTTAATGGTTAATAGTTAAGTAGGGAGGTCTAATCTCAAACAAAATTATATATATCTACAAATTGCTCCAAACGTGGTCCAATCTCAAGAAAAATTATATATATCTGAAAACTGCTCCAAACACAATTTTTTTAATTGGAAAAAATACAATAAACCACAGCCATTACAATTGCAAACTCAAGCTCCTGCATTTCAAGCTTGAATTTCAATTGATTGTTGTGTTTGGCTACATATTAGGAGCCTCCTCTTTATTTGGTGAAGTTCCCTTAGACAAATCTCACAGTTATAGCTTTATTTTCACACACGCGTGCCCGATTTTTCTTTTGGTGTTCTGGCACTGCTGATGTGAGTCATTTGATCATTAATGCTCAAAATGCTACAAGTAAGAGTCCCGTGATTATTAGTTTCCCATTTGTTGATTCTAGCAGTTCATATGGTATGTTTGACTTCATCTTCTTCTAGAATGCTAAATGATCTTGTTCAATAATGGAATTCCCATTTGCAGCTTCGAGATGAAATCCCATGCTGTCAAAATTTTACAACCATATTTGTTTTAGACAAAGAAGAAAGTGAAGCTAGCTACAGCCATGGTTCTGGTGTACTTTGAGACTTCTAATTTTCATGGGTGTTTGTTATATTGCTTGTTCTTTTTCAAATAGGTAACCAATCTGAAAATTAAACTCTGGCCTTCCTTATGAACAGACCATTAACTTTGGTATCAAATATTGGAAAAAATTTCAGTGGTCAAAAAGAGATATTGAGCTTGTGTTCGCAACACTAGAGTGCATTATTAGAGAGAAAAATATACGATAGAGAATTGCAGTGCTTTGGAAATAAAATGCATGAGTCAACCTTACATTATCAGGAATTCTCCCACACTTACAAAGTGTGACTACAATTTATCTATTCAAGTTGTTGCCTGATTATCATGTTGTCTTCTCTGTTGCATTCTCCTCTGTATGCCTTTTTTTGTGACAATTTTTGTTGCCTCATTATATATTTTTTTATTATTTAATTAAATGTATTCAATACTTCTCTATAGATAAAGGCTAAAATGATTTTTTCTTCCTAAAGGGCTATTCATAAAGCAAGGGTCAATTAACCTTCCTCAAAGTACTATTCAGCTGTCCTTACATAGACAGTAAGACAAAACCTTGCTTTCTAGGAGATGCAGGGCCAGAGGATATGTGAAGATTAACAAAAAATCTAACATTCATTATATTTATCTTGCATGTTTTAGTTGATGTATTTCCTACATTTGCTATCCTGGATAAACATGATTATTTGTTTGCCTCTTGTTAGAAAGGGGTAATTCGGGGATAATTCCTGCACAAGGCCTTGGGCTAACTTGGAATGTGTGTTACTCAATTTAAAATTTTTCTATTGTTAACTCAATGTAGCTTAGTGTTACTTCCACCTGATTCAAGAAAAAAACGATGTTGGATAAATAAGCTTAGAGTGTATTGTCTGAAGATCCAAGGCCCAAATTATTTGTTGAATCCTGAATTTTATATTACCATGTATTGACTGAGAATCTAGAAATATATGGTAGTATTTTTTTCCTTGAGCTTTACTGTGTTATCAAAAAGCCCTATTTCTTTTCAACTCGTATGGATGTCTGGGGCTTGGCATGGTTTTTTGGCTGGATGTTTACATAGTAGCTGTGTGAAGGCAAAACACTCTTCTGATTTATATTTGTTGTAACTTGTTTTATGGTGCATCTATAGGCTGCAATAGTCAATGCACAAAAAATTTGGAAGCAAGTCAATTATTTACACAACAGAAACTTGAACAGCACAAACGATGCCATATTGCCACTACACAACATATGCCCAAGGGCCAGTAAGACATGTTTCCTTTCTAATTTATGGAAAACTATACGTTAGGAACTATTGAAATTGTAGAAAACTTTGGAACGTTAAGAAGGAATTCAACAGTTAAATAAGCCACCTTTGATGCAATACATGAGCTTCCACTGTTGGTTGGCAGTTTGACTTCTATTAATCCTCCAAAACCTTTGATGCTATTTGTGAGCTTCCAATGTTAGTTGGCAGTTTGACTTCTATATTATCATTCTCCAACAAATGTGAATCAGTGATTTAGACCTTTATTCCATGTTGACCCATTTCAATTCCCAAATAAAAATGTATTACAAATCTTGGCAGCCCAAATTAACTTAGGCATTGTTTACGAAGGTACCATGCGGTGATTGTGAATCCAACCTCCACTTCAATGACTAATTCCTTTGTGAGGTCCGAACATGAATCCTAGACTGTTTCTCGTTTTCCAAGGTAATGGTTATCAAAGTCTAGTGACTATCAGTAATACAAAGTGTTGGAGTTGATATTATTCCCTTGAGAGGTCCGGGCATGAATCTTGGACCATTTATCTTCCTCCATGGTAATGGTTATCAGACATGTGGATTGTCAACCGAACTGTAAAGTTTACAAATCACAATTGTTGACAGAATGTAATCCAATTCAAAATGTGATACACGCCCTGGAAGTGTTTTACAAAACCAGAATTCTATACAGGGTATGATCTCTATAACTAAATCCTGATCACAACATAAATTCTGAGCTCAGTTAAGATCAGTGAAGAATCTATCAATATCTTAACTGGAAATATATTTTGTTTTTGGTTGTGAGGATTTCTCGTGAACCAATGTGACTCATGTATCATTTTGCATACCATAAAAACCCTGCTTACATTGATTCTACTATGAGAGGACAACATCTCATGCGTGAGAGATCATTCTCAAGACTTGTACTGGTACTGCAGCTAGCAGGAAGGGTTGGTTTACGAAGGCATGAAGTGCAGTGGATAATCCTTGTATATAAAATGACGCTATATATGAGCCTTCTCTGTTTACACTACAAACAAATTTACTTTGACATAGAGACCTAAGGAATCAGGATCTACAAAACCGAATTGTGTTAACATTGCACAAAGGTTTAAAGACCTTTTTCCCTCAAAAATAAGATTAAGGAGCAATCCCTAACTCTGTTAACATTGTACACACGTTTGAAAATAACTTTAATTAAGTGAAATTTAATTATTTTGTGTTTTGGTTTTTTTTATTTGGGGTTATAATTTTCGGTAAGATTATGATTTTGTATTATTTAAAATATTTTTTGAATAGATAAATAGATTAGTGCTATGAAAATTCCTTCTACTCACACATCTGGATTATGCAGATTTAGATTATGTAGATTTTACAACTCAAACTTGTGATTTTAACTCTTTCTTATTAAATTTCAACAAATTAAACAAAAAAAATATAACAAAAAAACACCAAAACATAAAAGATTTGACTAGATTAAACTAACCCTTACCAAATGGAATATTATAAAAGCACTACAGAACTATGCTTTCAATGTTTAAATCAACGAAAACTACAGCTACTCCCGACCCACAAGATTAAACATTTCTATGAAATAGTAAATGGTTTAATCAAACAGTCAGAAATATGGCAATGAATCAAAATCAATGAAAACTACAGCTACTCCCGAGCCACAAGATTAAAGATTTCTATGAAACAAAGATATCATAAATTGCAATATTAAATGGTTTAATCAAATAGTCAGAAATATGGCAATAAATCAAAAAAATATGTCCAAGCAAATATTAGTGGGAAAAAACCACTCAAGGTTATACATCAAATCCTTCAAGAAAATAAGTAAAATTTCATGCTAGAACACATTTTCCCTTTTAATTTTCATTCATCCAGCCCAATTTTGAACCAGAATTGAAAAATAATTAATACAAAACATGAAAAAAATTATAAATTTGCATGGGAGAAAACACAACTAAATTTGCATGGGGAGAAAACACAACTACTTTTCGTCTGACATCAATATCTATTGTAAGCTGTGTATAATCATGTCTCACATAACTAAATATCAGGAATCTACAAATTTTACAACTAAAAATGAAAGGTATCACGTTTACATTTTCTAAAAATACTTTATAAGGGAACAAATTACACAATCTCCCATATCTATGTAGTTGGGACCCTGATATATGTAAGATATTGAGCCTGCCAAACTTCAGGGCCTGCTCATATCTAGAGGGTTTAAAACTGTCTTTTCTTATTTCCAAACTGGGGTGAGAACATTTTCTGTGCTTAATATACAACAAACAATATATGATTCAGCTTAAGCCATATATAGATGAAGGCAAGTGATCAAAGTTCCAACCCTTCCCATTTTATAGTGGGTTACTATATCATGTTGATGCAAACTTGGAACCCCGATGTTACCCCTATTAATACAGAGTTGGGGATCCATGTTAAAATGAATTATTGTATTGTGTTAATGTTGAGTTGGGGGCCATGCTAAAATAGGTTACTGTATTATATTAAGTTGGGTGTTAGGGTTCAAAACTCATTACACATCAGATAAATATTAAAAACTTGTCCAAAAGAACAAACAAGAATATTCAATCCGTAACATATGCAATAGCAAATTCATCCAACAATCTACAGAGGAGAATGTGACTGTGAAAACTTATACCCACCATAGCACACAAGCTATCTATAACCTGATACCATCAATCACAAAATCCATGAAGAGATGGCATATCTGCAACTGAAAATTAAAATAGCAGAGAAAAATTCTTTTAGTTCTTTTCATGTTCCTAAATGCCCCTTACACAGGTGATAGCCTAAT
>APFE031264784.1:4780-15566 GCA_000404065.3 Pinus taeda | reverse complement strand
TCATTCGAAGCGGAAATCTACGAGGCAGTCATATTGAAATGAATTTAATTGGTTTCTTAAGCATTTTCTTTTTAGAAAAATATGTCTACTTCTGAAGCATGTGTTAACCTCACTTATGACTTGGATCTCAACCTATTTTAAAGACAATAACTTGGCCTTATTAAGATAGAAATTGGTTTTTTAAAACCTCAGTCTCGGCCCCTGTGGAAGGTCTATTACACATCTGGTATTCGACCCTTATTTGTGGAAACTTGGCTCCCTGGTTCATGGTTGCAACTTGGTCCCTTCTATGGAGGATTTTGGTCCCCCTATGGCCTATGGATAGAGCAATAACTTTGGACTTGTAGAAGTAGCTTGCGGACTCCTTGTAGAATAGTGGTACATATACCTACTTGCAGAGGGCGAAACATTGGTATATAATAGTTTGCAAACTTGGTTAGGGTACAGTACAAAGCTTGGACCTATGTTGGCTGCCAAATTTGATTCTATAACATCGGAAGAGATCTCAGACCTATCTCACCTTTTGAGTTCATACAAAAGCACTTGAAGAATATCCTTGGATTAATTGACATTTTTAACACAATTATCAAATCATGAAACTATAGATTTAATTTTTAAATTTGAAATCGAAAATAAAGAATTTCATTTCTTTTAAATGATTTCGATTTCTTATAATGCTTGTAGTTTTAATGATTTGTGCAAATTCCTAGCAAGATATTTTTATTTAATTTTGAAAATAAATCAACAGATTTTCTGATCTTCCTGATCGCTCGAAGCGCAGGAAGAGAGAATACTAACTTATTGATTTGTTTTTATTTTTTATTTTTGCAAGTTAGCATGGATGAAGTGGCTCTTACCTAAATTTATTCATGAGAAATGTGGATGATTTTTTTTATATTATTTTTTATCTTTTGAAAACAAGACTAAAGGAAAACCCTATGAGATCTCATTTTATTTACTTTTTTCTCTATTCTACCTTTAACTTGAATTTTTTTTTATTTTTTTTCCTAGGTAAAAGAATGCTTCTAGTGAAGCTATCTGCAGACTAAAAATTCAAAAATGCTCACGTCTAGATTTAAAGTTTTACCTGATTATTTGCAAGCATGTGAGTAACTTGTCTCATTCTTGGAGTTGGTGCAAGGTTCTTTTGAAGCCAATCTTCAATATTGTTCTTTCTCTCCAAGAAGTACATGTTCAAAATTTTCATTTTTCTCATCCATAGATGGATTAGTAAGAAATGGGGGGTTTAAAAACTAAACTTGAAACTAACTAAGTATGAAGAAAAAAAAAAAAGCTCAAACTTGAACTCCTTTATGAAGATCTTGATGTCACCAGGTTTCACAAGTTAGTCCTAAAAAGAAATTGCAATAAGAATAACTTCCCAAGTCTATCTCCAAATCATCCTCCCCGGCAATGGCGCCAAAATGTTGGTTCTAAAATGTGGATGCAAATTAGAGTTTCATTTACTATCAACCTGGGTAAGTAAACTTCAAGGATCATCCAATATATATGGACTTATAGATAAACTAAACTAAGCTAGGTGAAGAAAATTAAAGCTCCCTTATAGGAGACTTTTCATTAATATTTCTAATCAACTATTTAAACTAATGAAATTAAAGCACTTAAACATAATTATGATTAATTGCATGAAATATTAAAGCTCTCTTACAAGAGACTATTCGTTTGTATCTCAAGCATATAAATCATATTTTAAGCTAATGAAATCAAACATTAAATAACAAATCAAATTCATTGAAAGAAACATTAATACTTTCTTACAAAAGGTCATTCATTAATATTTCAAACTTGTAACTAATAATTTGTATCTAATGAAATCACAAGCAACATAAATAAAGCTTACCAAACAAAGTGTACTTTCTAAGGAATGGGATCGCTTCCAAGGATCACAAGCACATCTAAAAGATATTCAAATTGTAGAGGATAACAAAGCTGCCATTTTATTCATCATAATTTTCAAAGTACAATGGGTTTATAGCTCAATATGATCCAAGCCCAAAATTATTTAAATTCTATCAAATTACATGCTTACAGAAAAGGACTAGTTCTAAAGATTCTAAAATTAAGATTACAAGTTAAAGATAAGATTAAAGATTACAATGAAGGATAAACACTCATTTATTACAAAGCTATGCTAACAACTTCATAAAATGTAGATCCATTTTTCCTCCTTTGATCCACAATATTTCCAACCAATGGTGAACACATACCTCCTCCATGAGGTCCAATGATCCTAAATTTAATGTTGAACATAGAGTCCCACATGAAAGATGCCTTGGAGCTTACTTTTACCTACACATGTCAAACAAACCTATTTCTAATATTAGTATGAGTAATAATGATTAGTTATTTTTAAAGTTTAACCCAACAAATTCACACTTAAAAATACTAAGAATTAATAAATTTTTTGGAAAACACAATGGTAACGGCCATTTAATGATGAAAGTGAAGCTGATGTGGTGACATGGTGGTGGAATAGAGGTGAGAAAATGTGTGGATGGAGTGAAAGTGGATGTATTTGAAGGATAATTCTTAGGCCCAACAGTTTTCAATTATTATTTTATTTTAATTTCAAGTGACAAGGTATTTGGGCTTTTGATATTGGGTGGTTGAAGGAAATATACCCCTACTAAAAAAAAAACTATAGGTAAAATTAACCCAATGAATTGATATGGGTTAATTGGATAATATAGCATATGACCATGATATTATGGATCAATATAGATCAAGGTCCATAGGGAAGTAAATTTCTTACTCTTTAGCCTTTCAATCTCAAGGGGGGTCACTACCTTCTTAAATCAAAGAAATATCATCCTAAAGAATGTGTCCTTGTAGGGGGTATGGGGTAAAATCCGTGAGAATAAATTATCAATATCTCTATGGGATAGAAGTCCCATTTAAAATGAGATCAAGAACAAGTAATAGAATATATTAGCCAAGTTAAGTAGAGAGTGATAATCAGGGTCCTTGGAGTGGGACATGCCCCATCAAAAGTTTCATCATGAAAATCTTTTTGGCTAATATTAGAGACCTAGGGGGATGGGATAAACAATTATCCATAAATGGATTAATTATCTCAAGAGACTAAAGATAATTTTATAAGAAGAAATCATGGATATGGGTGAGGATTTGATTTTTTTTATTAAGAAAAATTCTGGAGGGGTGGGAGCTCATAGATTGTTCTATTGAGGTTTAATCTTGGGGGGTCTTAATCAAATGGAATTATACCATGATTTTAATAAATTAATTTTCTATCACATCAAGTTTAATGACTTAACTATATTATAGAGTCTTGGGCTACTTAGTACTTTTCCTTAATACTTATGGTTTCTATTAAGGTCAATAAGAATATTTGAATAGGTTTTTAACTTCACATTACATAGTGTCTAAAAATTTGGTGGTGGGAGGATATTTAAACTTGAAAACAAGCAAAAGAGAGATATAAATGGATTCTGTTAGGTTATATAGACTTGCTAACTATTTTCAAGGTCAATTTGGTCTTGATAGATGGGTAGGCCTCAAACTAATCAAGATCAAGCCTATCTTTGTAAATAACATGTTAGGTAATGATGTAATGGAAAATTGATTAGATCATTTTATGACAAAGGACACTCTTCTACAAAGTTGGATAAATGAAAATCTTGGGTGGATACTACTAGAATCTCTAATGATTATCCAATATGGTTAGAGGTTAAGAATTTAGGACATAAGCCAAACACACCTTTTAAATTCAATTTTATCTAGATTCACAAAGAAGATTCCAAAATTCTAGTGCTCAGTAATTAGAAATGTTTTTCACTTGAATTAGGAATTTCTACTTGCGAATATTTCACACATTCTTTAAAATGTGTGAAAGAGAAGGTGGCTGCTTGGTCTAGGGAAAGATATAGGAAAAGAGGGTGTCAATTATTAGAGGTGGAGAAGGATAAAAAAATTGCTAAAGGATATGTAGTAGGGTTCCTTAATAAAGAGAAATTGATTACACAAACATGTGGAGCTGCGGAGAGATAATTTTTTGTTTGAGAAGGAATTTTAATTGGTGAATGAAGAGTAGGGGCACCTAATTGAAGTAGAGTACCAAAATGCTAAATTTCCTAAAATTTTCCCAATCATAGGAAGAATAGGAATACAATTTTGGGAATTATAGGAGAAAATGGTAGTTGGGTATGGGGATTCAAGAAGTTGCATGGATTAGGAGTTAGCCATTTTAAAATCCTATTTGAGGAGCCCACAGAACCTACTGTTTGTGAGATCTTAAAGATGTACTATTTTGTTCCAAAATTTATTACTGAAGAAAATGAGAGATTTCATAGGGTTGTGACAAAGAATGAGGTTTATAATATTGTAAGCACCTTTAAGAAAAAACTAAAAGTCCCAGTCTAGATGGCTAAATAGTGGAATGTTTTCTAGATTTCATTGATATATTGGGAGAGGAATTTGTTAGAGAAGTGGAGCAAATTAGAATTTTGAGAAATGTCTCTTTGAATTTTAACTCTATTTTTATAGCTCTTATACTAAAAGTGGACTACCTTGAGATGTTTGAGGGTTTTAAGACTATATAACTTTGCAATTTCCTTTACAACATAATTTCCAAACTTTTGGAAATAAGGATTAAACCTTTGTTGTGAAACTTTATGTTAGCAAAGCAATTTACCTTTTCAGAAGGAATGAAACTTCACAAGCTAACTGGCATTGAACAAAAGGTATTTCACACAATAAAAATTCCAAAGAGTTTGGTTATGGTAGAAAAGCTTGATTTTCCCTAGGCCTATGATAGTGTCTTCTGACTTTATCTTATATCATTTCTCACTAAATAGGATTCTCATATGTTGTATCTATATGGATAATGACATGTGTTTCATTAGTTTCAATATTAATAAATGGAGTAGCATCTAATTTATTTAAGACTTATAGGGGGTTAAGGCAAGGTTGTACCTTGTCCCCCTATCTTTTTCTCTTGGTAACTAAATGCCTAAGTAGGTCTTTGGCTAACGAAAGAAGAAATTCTTTGCAAGGAATTGAGGTGGGACCGAGAGAGAGATTCACTCATCTCTTGTTAGCCAATGATGTTTAATTGTTTCTTTTTGGCTCTTATAGTGAATTGAGATATTTTCAAGATCTATTATTTCCTTACAGAAAAACCACATGGATGAAATTTAATAATGTCAAATTATTTCTATATATGTCTGACTTGGAAAAAGTTTTGAAAAATACACTTAATTGGTACATTCCCTTCCCCCTTTAAGATTTCAACGACAAGGTGAAATATTTAGGTTTGATCTAAAACCTAATAAGTTGATTATAAATAATTGCTTGGGAAATAAGGAAAATAAATTTACAATGGTGCAACCATTGACTATCCAAAGAGGGGTATTTATTGTTGATCAAATATGTCTTAGAGGCTATCTTAGTGTATTAACATACTTTGGCTCACATTTCCAAAGGGACTCTAGAAAAAATCAAAATGAATTGCATCAACTTTATTTGGAAAGGAAGTAGTAATTACAAGGGCACACATTGGGTTAGTTGGAAGAAATTAGCAAGTCCCAAGTTTTTGGGTGGATGGGAGTTGAAGGACATTGATTTGTTTGGGAAATCGTTGCAACAAAATATCTTTAGAATTTCTTATCAAAGATAGCTTATGGAGAATAATTTTGATTCAAAAGTACATCTTCTTGGTGTATAACTATGGATTCAATAAGGTCAAGAAAAAAGAAAAAAGGTTTGCAAAATGTCTCAAACCAATGGAAGGCATTGGTTTTGGCTCTCCCTATGATTGGTGATTTTTTATTATAAGGTAAGCATAGGAAACCACATTAGCATTAGTATGGATGTTTTCATACATCATGAAAAATTAGTTTTCCTTTCTAAAGTGTTAATTCATCACCTTCATTTGATTAGAAAAGTTACCTTGAACATGTGAACAAATCAAACGCTACTACACTTTGGGCATAGGGGTGATTGAGAACCAAAGAGATTAATGTGGCAAGTGATATGGTAGTTAGATGGAAAAACCACATCTTTATTCTTTAGAAGGTTCATGTCAAACATACCCAAGTTGTAGTTAAACTTACATGGGAGAATAAATGTGATGGGAAGTGTTTGCACAACTAAACTTAGTTATGAAGCTTGAACCAATCTTGGGGGAAGAGGTATAGTGGTGGAAAAATTATGGAAAGTAAAGGAACCACCAAAATATATTTTGTTGATGTGGCCATCACTAAGTAATAAGGTTCTCGCAAGGGAGATGATGAAGAAAATGCGTAAATTTAGACCATAAATTTGTCTTTTATGTCAAAAAATGATGAGACAACTAACATATTTTCCTAGCTTTCACCTTCTCTAAATAAATACGGAATGATATAGAAGCCTATTTAAGTTTATTGAACCTTTGGAAAAAGGAATATTTTGAAGGATGTTTTTCAGTTTGGTTTGGGAGAAAAGATTTGAAGTCCCTCAGGGCTACCCATATTTGATCTATTGGAATATATGGTTGACTCGCAGTTTGATTTTGTTTGCAGGTAAATATGTCCCCACTTTTTAAGTTTTTTGCTTAGGTTGTGGGATTGTTTCCTTTCTATAATTCAATTATAGGAACAAAAACCCCAAAGACTATTCATGAGCTAAATGTGGACAAAACCTTGCCTTAGATTTTCCTCAATGGGGCTTATAATGATGCCATCTCTGGCTATGGAATAGTTCTTTATCTAGATGAAAATAACTATTTTACCTAAACAAATGTCGGGAGAGGGGCTCAATAACTACAATGAATTCATGGTTTTCTATCTACCCTTAAAGTTTACTATGAAAAACGATTTAGGTTAATTTCATATTTTCAAATATTACAATCTTGTAATAAATGCTTTATCTAAAAAATCCCATTTGCACGATATAGCTTCCTATAGCTTCCTATAGTTAAATTGATAAACGAAATCTCAAGAAAGTTAATTTTTTTTTTTTATAAACATATTTACAAAGAAGTAGGCACTATTATAAATATGCTCTCAAAGGAAGGCATAAAACTATGTGAAAATCATGTATTAGAATTTGTAAAGGGGAGGATATGGCCTACCAACAATTGCAACTACTACATTTATAAGATTATAATATAACACAAGTGTTCCTTTATGCGTTGAAAGAGTTTATTAGTATTTGTATAAATTTTGAGTTTCTCAAACTAGTTGCAGGTTCGAAAGGACTAATACAAGTGTTGAAGCACCTATTGAATATAATAATTTTCATCCTGAATACAAATACACCTATTTTCTTGGAAAAGCTATTAAAAGAATGATGTGGGTATATTTGTATTTGTATCAAATATTAAAATAATACTAGCATATGTGTTTCATCTATATGTACATTTGTGTGCTTGTCCATTAAATAATTCATGTAACTTATTATAAGCAATTCAACTAATATCTCTATTTCCAAAGGAAATCACCGTCATCAATCAAATTGAAAATGAATGTGTCTTTGAAACATTTCTGACTTTAGATCCATTGGCTATGCATCTCACTTTAAACTAGTTAGATGTTGCATATATCCATTTACATAAACTTTTCATCAACTTTTCATTCCAAACTAATAAAAGGGCATATCCATTTAAATTAGGGGTTTTGGATTTTTCACATTCTCGTGTTTCAACAAGCAATGCAACATTAATGGAGTTTGATATCCAACTTACCTTGGGACCCTTACTCCAAGTAAATAATTGAAAATTCTATGTTAGAATCATAAGCTTTCTTAATCCCTATATATTACTTTAGTGTTATGTTTCACCACTGCTATTTTACTCTTTATTATAGCTAATTTCCCCACTTTCCTAATATATTTGAATTTTTTGTTCTCCTTTTTAATGTATCTTAGTCCTAAGGCATAAATTCTTTGTTGTGATGCCAAATTGTTCCATTTTTCACCATCTTAAATAACCATTACTAGTCACTTATCACACTTATTTTCTTGTCTATCACCCCCTTTGTCGTGTTTCTTCATGAATGTGCCACATTAAGCTTACAAATATTAATGTAGTTAATTATTGTTATTTCCTTTATCTTTGATGAATTATGAAGGATTGTTCTTGGTTTTCTTCATGATGGTTTTCCTAGTGTTGTTCTTAAGGCTCCCATGCAGTAACAATAATAGGCTATGAGGCCAGCATAATTATGCAGGTCTGGAGGAATTTCGGAACATGGATTTTGTTCCTAGGAATGTTGGCATGGATTTTGGTTATATAAATCATACCCAAGTTAACTCCATTAGGCCTCATATTATCATCTATAACTCAGACATCTCATGCCAGTCAAAATTAGGTGACTAAATTCAAACATGATTTTTGGACAAATGAAGATGAATATGGAAAATCCACGACATGGGTTTTTCTTAGAAATCCCCAGTGAGGTGACTTATGAGAAATTTCTCTAAAATTTTTGTGGATTGGGAGATACGTGAAATTCTTTCAAACAATATTTTCTTATTGTGGCCGTTGACATACTATGTCCCAAACAAAGCAATCAATCAACAATTGAAACATCTCCAACCTATTCTAATATGATTATATAATAAATACATAATATGTAATATGATATTGAGTTTTTATACAACCAAGACCTCCCAAAAACAAACGGATTCAATATTTTGTAATCTCTACATAGTTGTTACAATCTAGATGTGGGGGAATTAGCTCTAATCACCCCCTACACTTCTCTAATATACATGTTGGACAGAGAGCAAGTTAAGAGAAGTGAATGAACCTTAATTTAGGAAGGGGGAGAGGATCATAGTTGTAACCATGTATTTCAAATTTCATCAATGAAACTCTTTATCGTTCAAGGCTTCATATCTCTTTCCTGATTAGCTTATGCATTGTGTAAATCATTGGCCCCTGCTAGGGAGGAAGGACCCTCCTTCTTAGTAGGGATCGCAAGCTAGAATAGGTATCATAGCTATATATTTATTTCCTCTAATTTTCAGATTATGTGTCATTTATTCTTACTGTTACAGATCTTGTTCATGCATTGAATAGTTGCAAGATTTTAGCCTTTATCATTGTGTGACAACATAGGTCATGGATCGTTCCCTTCATTAATGTTGATGGTTATTTAATTACTATTATAGTTTCTTATTTTATTTATTTAATTGAATGGTTACTTTAGAAACCATTGACTATTAAATGGTTTCCAAGATTTTTGTTTCTTTTGAATAAGAGTGATTGTGTGATAAGAGTGTGATTTATTCTACAACACGTGTTTCTTTCCTTTCTGGAGAGTGAGTGAGGTTTGGAATGTAACATAAAGTATATTGGAATGCTAAGAGTGATACTTACAATAATTGATTTTGATATTTCATTAGTGCTAGCGTCCATTTGTTCTTTCATATGGTTTTCATAATAGCCTTGAAATAAAAATCCTACCCAGATTGACAAATTATGTGTGAGTCGGATTGGTTATTCTAAATTAACAGGACAATTGATCTGCCCAACAGTCTTCATCTATGAAGATACTCAGTATTTTAGTTTGGAAAGTTTGATTATAATATTTAGTTTATTTTTATTTGATTCCATCTTTATTCAAATTAAATTTCTCTTATCTTAGGCATTTTATCCAATTCCATCTACTTTCCAAAAATTGTTGAGTTTTTAGTTTCTAAGTTGTTTTTTGTTCCTTGCATAAAACATCTTCTTCTTTTGTCTTGTATGTGAAAAATATGATAATGTTTAAAGCTAATTTCTTGCATATCTGCTTAAGCTTGAGAAGCTTGTTCATTTCCTCCCTAATTAGTTGGATTTCAAGATTTGGATTTGAGTGGTGAGGAATAAATTGTCTCTAAAACTTGTTAACTTTGAGGTTAATAGTGATAGTATAATTAGGGTATAAAATAGTCCTTTGGCTTCTTCCTAGTTTTGTTGTAGTGGTCAATATGTTCTTGTGTAGTTATTTATAATCACATTTCACTTATATGTTGTGTTGGTCTTAGATATTAGCAAGTTACATATCTTAATTATTAGATATGAGGAAATTGATACAAACACATATGCATCTATATAAGCACATATATTTATTGATCATATATGTATTATATATGAGTGTGTATGTCATTATGGGAAGTATGCATATTGGGGAGTAAGGTATGATAAAATACTGAGCTTGTTTAGGAACATGATCATAAAATATATGATTGATTAAACACAATAAGGGTAAGATGGTTAGAGTGTGATTGATTCAATGAGGTTGATTGGGCGAATGATTTATTTATGGATGAATTTTGTTTCATTTAATACTATTTTGTATGAATTTAATTCTCTTAAAAGATAATTAGCAATGTGAAAATTGCAAGGACTTTATAGTCACTAATTTTATTTTAATAAATTAAATAGTTTTGTATTTATTTCACTTTATTGCATAAATACAAAATAATTTGACCATGTTGTAGTTTCATTGAGAAAAGTAAGATTCATTCTAAAACTTAAAAGGAGGAATGTACCATATTTATGTGTTACAAAAATACATGTCCCTATATGGGTGAGGAGGAAGCAATAAATGGGGGTGGCGACACCATTGTCACTCGATGAAATGAATGAGGAAAATGTGCCTTACTATCCTCCCCCCACTTGCCTATATGGGCCTCCTTATTAATGTCTTCAATGTAAGGCATACCAATACTCACCCTTATTATTTTCTCAAGAAAGATTGTGTTAGGCCCCTATACTACTAGTGTAACCCCTTATTGTTATTAGTACAACCCACTTATTATATTGATGTACCCATGTAGT
>APFE031264779.1:87291-106556 GCA_000404065.3 Pinus taeda | reverse complement strand
ACAACAGCATAGCATTAGATTAGAATTAGGATAGAAGTATTCCATTTAGAACAGAAATACCCATCTTTCTCACACACCCACTGAATTGGGAAACTGGTCCCATATCTCTAGTCGGACCCGCTATACCAAACGGATAAGGAGATGCAAACCAAGGTCCGGACTGAGCGGGTATCCCCCTTGTTGTTGACTCGATTTTCGGGGCCTTCAACACTCGGTTATCTTCCCTTGTAGTTGTGCCACTCCTCAACACCATATTTATACTAGGGCCCTCTTCGCGTGGTTCAACCCTCATCGTTTGGACATTCTGTGTCGTTGTGGGTTGTGTTGCCCTTTATCATGTATATGTGCTATCATTGTGGGGAAAGCTATCATTTCAAGATCAAACTGCTCACATTAGGGGTATGATATTCTGGTTAGGTTGGTACAATCACACGCGCAGTGCCCTAGTCCTCCACAGTTGTAACAGATTAGCTGCCTACGACCCCTTCCTGGCCCCATTCCTCCCCGTCCTCGTCCACATCCCTAGAACCCATCGCCCACTAGCGTCGTGGCTAGATCTTGAACTTGCGCTTCAGTTTGTATCCTATAGGAAGGTGATCAATCCATCAATAATTCATAACTACGACAGTCACATTCCTTGTGGCCCACCAATCTGCAAAAGTTGCATAATAGCTATTGGGGGGTCCGGGTAAATTTTGATAGTAGGTGACTGTTGTTCGTGTTGTGCTTTCCTCCTACTTGATAGATTGCACACCAGAGTAAGGGTGTTGCACTCGGCCCTGCCTGCGCCTCTTGTCACAATGATGTTGGTCCCCCCACTGTCATGTAGGTTACAAAGGTTGGATAATGATCTTTATCATGTCTCTGGATTCTGCATTTGATGCACCATACCTCCTCCCATGCTTCTGGCTGGGTTGCCTTCTCTTGTTTTAAGCTGTGCATTTCTAAACACAGGTTTTGTATTTGCACATGGATCTGTTGAACTCCCAACCCCGGATCCTGTATTGGAGTTTCGTGCAACCTCATTGTTGTCTCTAATGCTTTGGCTTGGGTATGATAGCACCGTTTTCTAGATGTGGAGTTAAAGACACCACAAACCACGTGCAGTGTTGCGCATCCGTCAACATCATGTTAGCTTCTCAGATCGTACTTTTTAGCCTCTAATCCAAGTCCCAAGGGGTTTCTTTTGGCAGCATCACGATTTCGTTAAACCTGATGATCGACTGTGTCTCTAATTTCGGCCAGCTAAATTCTTTCTTCAATGCCTCCCGGATTTCTGCTATTCCTGCATTCAGTTGATCACTCGAGTATATTATATACCACGTCAATGCACGGTCCTGCGATGCGCTAACCAGGGTAGCATTTTTTATGTTATCGTTCGTAACTCCGTGCACTTCCCATACTACCCTTACTACGAACCAAAACTTTTCTGGATCTTCGCTTCCTGCTCCCTTGAATACTGGTAGCTCGATCATATTCATCATATCTAATCTTTTCTCTATGTGGAGGGGTGCTAGGGCCCACTATGACCTCGTGCCACTTTTAACCCAACTACTCCTCAATTTATTTCTTCTTAGGCTTTCAGACTTCTAACATTAGATATCCCTCAGGTAGATCCTGGTCCTGGAAACGAAACCATTTGTTGGCTTGTTGGGGCATGACCCAGGTTTTAGAAGTGTATTAGCTGAAAAAATCGCACACTACCAGCCCTTTTGACAATAATCCGTGGAGCGCGGACTAAAGTCTTACCCAAGGTAGTATGGGAGGGTGCTAGAACCAGGTTTCTGCACTCTGGGGATGTCTGAATGTGGTCTGGAGGGGTCGCAAACCATATGAGGCCTCGCGCCACTCTGTACTGTTGTCGGGCTTCCGTGTAGATCCACGCAGACACACTTTCTTATTAATGAGAATATTATAGAACTGATCTTCTTGTTACAGTCTTTAAGCAAACATTTAATAATAAAATCCAGTGTATGCAACCATAATTCTTTAAAACAATCATAAATTTGTAAAACCCATGCGTAAACCAGAATGCAACAAATTCATATTGTGTTCAGAATAAGCATAGTACTTCAGAACCAACTTATCTTTATTAATATTCTTGATCTAGTACAATTCACTTCCAGCCTTGTGTACACAGCTACAGGGGTCCGCGTACACAGCTATAGACTCTATCTGGCCTTCGCGCACACAGCTGCGAAGCCTCTACCACTACACCTTTGACCTGAACGTATAGACTCAGAGCACCACTACTCGCATAAACACATAGCACATCAAATCTCTTCCAAAAAACTAACTGCCTTCTATCCTTAGAGCCTTGCTCTATATATACATTCCCATGGTCCGCGGACCATGGGCAGGTCGACTTACTTCTTATTATTCTATATTATTTTTGGGCAAACAACCCTTTGACTTGACCTATTACATTTCGTGCTCCACACATTTCAAAGATTTACAATATTATTACCCTAACTTATAGGCTTTAAGCCCCAAAACCGTTATGTGGGGCCTCCACCACCCAACATCTGTATTCTAAGTGAGAGAGAGAGAGAGAGGAGATTGTGTGAGAGCGAAGAGGGAATTACAATGGATTTGTTGTAGGTTGTATCTCTTTAGTTTTCTAGATAATATAAAAGAAAGGACTGGCTATTTCTCTATGGACGTAGCCAAATTGGGTGAACCACATATATCTGTGTCTCTCTTGTCTTATGTGTTTTCTGTGTTTATATTTCTACAATATATTTTATGTGTTCCATTGCTCTATAATATATAATTTTCTAACACGGATTGTCCCTTATCTCCACACCATTCCCATCATTGTGTGAAAATTCATTGTAGTGGCACAATGATAGAGAGCATGTGACATAATGTATTTCTGTCACATGATAGGAAGATTATCGTTGCACTACACCCCATCGTCGTGTGGTAAATTCATTGTAGTGGCATTGTGACAAAAAGCACATGAAAAAGTGTTTATCCGTCACATGGAAGTAAGTTTCTCATTGTGTCATGCCTAATATGGGTCGGAAAGCCTCCCTTACTCTCCACCGCTATCGTGTGATGGCATGCTGACATGGAGGTTGGGTGAAGGTGATTCTTGTGGGGACCAACAAAAAATTTATAATGAGAATTCGTGGAATTATGTGGAGGGTCAGGGATGGTGGGACCCGAGGCTTCACCTGAGGTGGACAAGTGATGTGGACAGGATTCCAATAAGGTTCCCACGTGGCATGATAGCTGGCAATAAGAATTGGCCCTATTGGGTGGCCAAGTGACCAATTTTGGATGACATGTGGCACCCTCGAAGTTTCCACATGGAAATTTGATGGCATCATGATGTTAGTGTTACATCAACAAGACGTGACCTATGATCTTGGATGCAGACTAACAAAGAATTTGGCATCACCTAATGGATAAATATTCATTAAACCATCCATATAGGACTAAGGGTTATTTTGGGGACTCCGAGAAAGTGAGTGTGCTTGACAAAAAGCATGTGACATAAAAATTACCATCATGAGATTTGCTACATTTAACGAGTGCATATTTAATGTGTATAAAGTGGTCAATATCATAAGGGTTGGAATGTCTACATGTTATATCCAACATAGATATTTCCATTAATTATTGGGGATTGTGCCTCCCATTAGGCACCAAGATCCATTCTTCCGTTCCCAATTTTGGGTGTGATGGTGTTGGTGTGCTAACTAGGGAAGGTGTGTACCAACATGGTGTGCAACATGGCAGTGCCATGTATGCCATGTGGAAACAATTTTAAAAGTTGAATATTTTAACTTCCATAATTTTTGGTCCACGAATTAGATCGAGACAATATTATATCACTGGAAATTTATTGACGAGCCTAATCCAATGAAGGCATAGATTTTTATTCTAACAACTTTTGAAATTAAGTATTTATATAACCACGTATTCATAAGGATACTTTGGAGGTTGGGTTAAATGAAAATAACACCTCCCATTCATCTTTCCTCCAAGGGGTTGGGAGGGAGTGTTATAGCATTGTATCAAAACACCCAGGTTCAGCAATCGAATTGAATGGACCTAGAAGGATAGTTTTTAAAACCTTTCTCTGTATTTGTAGTAAATTATATTAAATTGTGGATTGCATGATGTAATAAAGTATATATTTTGATATATCAATTATCATTTAGAATCTATATTGAATTGATTTGTGGTGTTTCAGATAGCCTCACATCTATATGCTCATGGTGGATTTTCTAAGGTTATAATGATTGTTTGGTTAATATTTGTGTGTGTACAACATCACATAACAATACACCAAGGGCAACAAAGAATAAGGGATGAGAAATAGAATGGTGTGACATCACATTGATAGATCTTAGCATATTCAAGAGGAAGAGTTGTTTGAGAAAAGAAGAGAGGAAGGCTCTCCTGACTAGATGGATACCCTTAGAAGTTTAAGGGTTGAATTAAGAAGTTGCAAGGATAGCAATGAGAAGATTTTCAAAGCCTAGGAAAAGAAGGAATAAGTGAATGCAGTAATTCTACAAAACTTGTTTGATTTACAAAGATAGAAGCAACATGAACTAAGTACCAGTTACAAATTGAGACAATGTTCATTAGGGTTTTGGAAGGAAGAATTGATCGTTGATGTTGCAAAAAGAAATAGATCCAATAAGAGGCATAAATAGTAAAATGAAGGCACAATAAGAGGTGAAACTCCACTAAGTACTTCGGAGAGGAGGGTGGGAATCCAAGAGAAGTTATCTAGTGTTGCCACTAAAATACATTATCATCAAAAAAACAAGGAAAGAAACTTCATGTCAAAAGAATTTAGGAAGGAAAATCCTCCTACATTTGATATAAAGGTGAATAAGGTTGAGGAAATAGAGGCATGGATGCTAGGAATGATGAAGTATTTCAAGGTCCACAATCACTCTGAAAATATGAATGAAAGAGAATCCATATTCATCCTAAAGGGAAAGGTTGATATTTCGTGGGAAGATTTGAGGAATGTAAAGGAAAATTGATATAAGGAATTGCCTTGGAGAAGGTTTAAGAGTTATTTCAGGGAAGAGTACCTATCTTAAAGGTACCATGACAAAAAGGCCAGGGAGTTTTATGAGAACAAACTAAGGAAGCTTTTAGCTAATGAATATAGAACCATATTTCTAAAGATATTAAAGTATGTTCCTTACCTCAAGGATGAGAAAGCAAAGATCTATAGGTACTTAAGTGGGATGCCTCAATAATTATGGGACAGAATAGAATTCGAAGAGCCTAAAACATTGGAGGATGTTCTTAGGAAGATAAGTTATTGTTATGAACAATCCAAACACCAGTTTAATTTCAAGGTTGATTGGAAAATGAAGGGAAACCCTAGCTTTAAATGGAAATGATAGATTTTTTTAGGACATCATCCAAGAAGAGGAAATGTAATTTTTTCTACTTTTTTTAAGGGTGAGTTTCAGTAGAAGACTACTACTAATGATAAGGGCTGATTTTTAAGGCCTGCAAGAGAAGCAACTCATAGTTTCAAAGAAGGACCCATATAGTGATGGACTTTTTGAGAAATCATTAACAGAGAGACTACCCACAACAATAGCGGAATTATCCAAAATTTTACAATGTGGAAGAAGCAGAGACCATTAAGGATGTAGCTTGGAATGTGTCACAAATTTATATTGCATTTCACAAAAGTAAGGCATACCAAGAAAATGCAATAATTCAAATGGAAGGTGTAACCATCAACCAATCTATTTCAATTTTAACTAACTCGGGTTCTAAGTTCAGCTATATCAACCCAAACAATACAAATAAGTGTAAAATACTATAGAAAGTTCATACATAATCATGATTGGTTCAACTATCCATTGGAATTGAAAAGTAGGTGGAAAACATAGTATAGTGTTCGGAACGGGTCCCATGGGGGTCAATTTTGGGGTTAAAAACCCAAGTTTGGGGCAGAAGGCCTGAATTTTGTATAAAGAAATGTAAATTCTCCACATTTTGTGGTCACAAAGCTCGAAGATATATAAAGTCAAAGAGGTTTTTCCACCCTTAGTCTAGATAGGTTGTGTCGGTTTTGGAGATCCACCCTTGGTCCATGAACCATGGGATTGTATAAAGAGGAGGTCTTAGAGGAGTCTAAGGAGTCATTAAATGAAGTAGAATTACTTGATGAGTCTGTAAGGAGTTAAGAGCAAGAGTCTTAGCGAAGGAGGAGGATTTGTAGCTGAGTGCGTAGAGGCCTAGGGTAGAGGTCCACAGTTGAGTGCGCGGACCCCTGCAGTTGTGTGCATAGGGCAGATAGAGTCTGTATTGAGAATCTGAATCATAAATAAAGAGAAGTATTCTAAAATTATTGTGTACTTTCCATCTGTGTGTGCATTATTTTTACTTCTGCTATGAATGTTGCGATTATGCTATGTTGAATATTGGGGTTATGAATAAATGTTATATTGATGCACGAATATATGTATTTCACTTTGTCATAAGAACACAAGTAAGAATATATGTTTATGTGAAGATAATTATAATGCATGTTAAAGTTAACCAATAATTAAGCTAATTTAGGTAGACAAAGAAGTAAGGATAATTACAGAGGCGCATAAGTACCTGATCCATCTATTTAGGGTCCGCAAAGGACGATCAGAGACTTTTGCGGAGGCTCCAAGGACGAATAATAGAAGTACATTGATAAGCCCTAAAGGGCTTATTTATTTGTATGAAGGTAGAGTGGAGGTCTAAAAACCGACATCACAACCATATTAGGGTGCGGAAAATTGGTTCCTACATCCCCCTATTATCAACTAGATTTGACCTTAGGCTAAAGGGAGGAAATGCCAGGGTAACCACAAACCAAACTTAGCCAAGTAGCTAGCCCTACTAGGTTGGGAGAGGGCTTTCTCCGTAAGAATCTCAGCCAAGATGATTGGATCAGGTAAAGGCTTTTAGGCTAGGTATAGTAGCTTAAAGGTTTTGATTAGATTTTGTAGGTGTTTTGCCAGATCAGGAGGAGTTGGGCAGTTTAGGTTTGGGAAATTAGGTCATAAATGCAGGGTGTTCTATGGGGCAAGGTAGGCATAGGCTTTAGCAGTTTAGGCTTGATGGTGTGAGGTGTTTAAGACTGATGAGGAGCTAATAAGGGCATGTGACAGTCATGGATCCTTCTTAAACAGTAGAAAACATGAAATATTTGAATGATTTCCCAAGGCAGAGCATTGATACAATGGATTCTACCTATCAAACTTGAAAACATTCAACTAGAAGCAAAAAAATGAATGATAGAATACATAAAACATGTAAAAAAATGATCACAAAAGAAGAAACTGTACTAAAACTCCATACCACAAGGATCCCATAAAAACAGCTACAAATCTTATTAATCTCCTCGCCAAACTGCTTACAATGATGTACAATCAAGCTTTGAGCATCCAACTGAGCCCAACCCTCTACAACGAAGAAGAATAAGAATATATAGGCATTTTTTCAACCTCCTTCCATCCTCAGGGGTCGAATCCCTAAGATGAGGAGCTAATCTAACTAATACTAAACAAGAAACAGGAATATAGGCATCATTAACAACTTGCCTCTAAAAGTGAAAAACTGATTCATTTGAGCTCAAACTAACTCCTAAAGTAATGAATCTACCCTCTATCACTATTTTTCTATCACAATTACATCCCAAGTCATCATTTTCAATGGTAAATCATCCACCATGAGAGAGAATCCATGAGCAAAACTATGAAAAGCACAGTGCCACTGGGCAAAAGTGCAGCTCCACTTTCAAGTCCCTTTTGGAGACCTTCCCAACATCCAAATTGAGCCCATGATAGCTCATTAGAAAGGTATTCAAGTATACTTTCCAAAACACCTAGAATTTCTGCATTTTAACATCATTTGACCCCTCAAAACTAGATTCTCCCAAGACTGCTTCAGTGTGTCCAAAAAGTGGCAGAAAGGTCATTTTTTGGGTGTTTTTTTACCTTTTAGTGGACCAATTATGCCCCAAAAAATTTGAAACTTTCTAGGGTGCATTTCCTCATCGCTATGAATCCAAAAATGCAAACTATTTCTTCAATGCGTACCCCTAGGAAAAGCGCAGCGCACCTGTGTATTGAAATCCAAAATTTGCAAATGAAAAAATTTGCTCCAAATTTGCCCAAAATTAGTGAGAAGCACCATCATCAAGTGCTTTCATGAGCCAAGGAATCTTAAGCCAACATCCTAAGTCTATATTCCTCCCTTTTTCCTTTCAAAACCTGCCTTAGCCTAGCTTTCATCTTCCTGACCCTCTTGTTGCAAATCTTGTTTCGAATCTTGTAATGATATGCCATGTGTCTGAGCATTTGATTGTCTTTATTGGCCTTCTGTAGAAGCTTCTCAAGGTGTAAGTTTACTCTCTCAAGCCAAGTCTCTCTATCATCTTCAATCTCTTGCTCAATAGGAGTCAAAGTGACTTGTGCTTCTTCACTACTTTGTCATTTTTCCTTGAGCATTTCAAGCTCCATGAGGACTTGTTTGTCACTCAACTGCTTGTTTTCTTGCTCCAAGTATGTTATGACATACTTGGCCCTCTCTAAATTGTCCATAAGAGCCTGTACTTGAGCCTCCCTTTCATGGTTTTCTCTGCTGCCTAGCTCTATCTGTCAAGGTGTCACTATTCTCTTCCTCATAGTCTCAGTCCTCTATGTCCATGTTTTGCAAGGCTGGAGGTTGTATGAAGGGAATGAGTGAAATTGTTTAAGGAGTGAGGGGATGGGAAATGGCTTTATGGGATAAAATGAATGAGGGAGTAGGAAATGAGAGAGTTAGCTAATTTTCTTGAGAATTTGCTCTTGGGGAAGAGGGACAAAGGGAATGGGAATGATATGGAATAGGGGTAAAGGGAAAAAGGGACAAGGTGATGGGGTAATAGGGATAGGTGAAATTATAGCTGTAGGGATAGGTGATAGGATGAACAGTGAGGATTTAGGGTTTTAGTCATCATTAGGGAGATATTAGGGTTTCATATTAAACATGGAAAATGATGCTTAAACATTGGATTTTCAAACCAAAACTGAAGTGAGGAATGTCCACTTACTTGTAATAATGGAAGGAGAGAGTAATTTATAGTTTCCTTGAGGGTTTGATGGTTTGAGGGTTTTTAATCTCTCCTTCCAAAAGCGTAGCACCACTGCGAAAAGTGTAACGCCACCCTGCCAAAAGTGCAGCACCGCTGCCAAAAGCGCAGCGCCACCCTGCCAAAAGCACAACGCCACTACCAAAAGTGCAGTGCCACTTTCATGACAACTTTTGACTGACTTCTAGGTGTCCAAATTAGGTGAGGGATAGCTCGTTGGAAAACTTGTCAAGTCTAATGTCTAGAAAATCTTGAATGTTTCAATTTCTAGTTCATTTGACCTATCAAAAGCTCAATCTCCCAAGACGGGTCAAAATGTGCAGAATGAGGCTGCCAAAATGTAGAGTGATGTTGCAATCAACTTTTGAAGGTCTTCGTTAACTCCAAATTGATCTCATGATAGATCATTGGAAATATCTCTATGTCTAGCTATCATTTGACTCATCAAGAAAGTCATTTAGTCACTACAGCTAGGATAAATATTGATTTTTCCAAGGTGACTCCAGAAGTGCATCAACTCTCTTGAGGCAACTATAATTTTGACATTTCTCTAAAACCATGACACCTATGTAAAAATTGAAGGAGGTTTTTCTTCCTTGACCTATTGTGGACAAAAACCTTTGTCATTGTTTCTAAATTCTTCCCTTTTTTGTCTAAAACATAGTTTGAAGAAAAAACGGCCCTATGTGTAGCAAATGATTTGTCCCTTGGAATGGCTTATCGAAAAATGATAGAGACATGATGTGTATGAGTTGGAATTGCCTCATAATCGCTTAAACAACCCCCCTTATGCCTCATATACTCAGATGTCTCTAATTTCATAGCCAACCCTAGCTCAATGGGTGAGGAAATTAGGGTTTAGTGCTCAATGTGGAAAACGATGATTTGGGCACCCTTGGGAAAAAACAACTCCCTTTGGCATGCACTTAACCCTTTGAAACTTTACCCTTTCACTTGATTATTTCCTTTGAAAAATTGATCTTTTGATGGTCTGGCATCTTTGGAACACTGATTTAACAACTTGGGATGGTGAAATTATTACATTTGAAAGACATAAAATTACATAATGAAATAAGCATTTCTCTTTACAAATCATCTCCACATGGTGAAGGGATGTTATTTTATCACCCTTTACTTGTTGGTATTATGCAATGGAATGGAACCTTGGCAACCCTAATGACCTAATGAAACCTTGAAAAACCCTAAAGACCTAATGAGACCTTGAAGGACTGAATTTCAAGATGATATAATGACCTTATGACTGATACAAATGGCATCATAAAAATAACTTTATGGATGATGTACAGTCAACAAGATATGAAACTATACCAGCAAGTAATCACATTTAAGGAAGACTGATGTTTTGGGACTAGGACTACCATTAGTGACTAATTTTTTTCGCATGACCTAGTCAAATGATAAAAAATTTCTGAATTAGACCCTTAAAATGATATGAAAAGAGGATTTTTTATCACTAATGGAAAGATGCAAATATTGACACTAACACCCCCCATACTGCTTCGTGTGAGACTTTAGTCTGTGCTACATGGATTGATGTTGAAAGGGCCAATAGTGTAGCGATTTTCTTGATTGCTTAACAATAAAACTAGATCAGGGCCCATCAAGCCAACAAATGGTTTCGTTGTTAGGACAGGGATCTGCATAATGAGCTGTACGATGTCGCATCATTGGAATCCAACTAAGAAAGAGATCAAAGACTGGTTGGATAGAAAGATCCATGAATTCATGGCGCAAGAGAATAGGAATCCATGATTGACTAAAGAGTAGTGGTTGGATAGATATATGTACACAGAAATAGACAAAATCTTCTTATGTTCCTTCCTATTTGAGTTATATGAGTGGATCGTGAAGTTGGTAGACGACCAAGGAAGGTGGAGGTTTGAAAATCCAATTGATTGGACATCGGGGTTAGTGTAGAGATTGGAAGCCTATGAAGATAAGATCACACGTGTTATCGACCATTGGCTCAACCGCATCATAAGGGAATTTGTGACAGATTTCGCAATCGATACTTCTATCGGTTACAGCAAAGTAGAGTGTTGTTTCTTCAAAGGACTGCAAGGTAAGTATTTGAAATCACTAAATACTTGGATTAAGATGCTCTTGTGTGAAAAGTGGGTCATACAGTTACCTTGATGTTTGGAGCTACGCGAAGTGGAAGGTCTTTCAGGGATGGAGGAAGAAAAGGTCTTGAGTATAGCCTGTTGATTGAACCTCCTTTTAGTGGTGACGAAGGAGCAATGCAGTCTTCTCCACTGAGCGTTATTTAGCTAATAAAACAAGGGTTCCTGCCAATACTTACACCACTTCCATCCTCGTCCCATCCATCCACACCTCCTCCATCCTCATCTCCACCACTCACCTCATCGCCCACGCCACTGCCACCTCCACCACTATTCAATATGGCGAACTCCATAAAGCTACATGTATTCAAGGGCATAGGAAATGAAGATCCATACTAGTTTTGGTTCATCGTGAAGGCTGTGTGGGAATCTTAGGGTATCACAAACAACCAAATGAAGAAATCCATGCTGGTTAGTGCATTGCAGGAATGTGCACTAACATGGTACATTAATTACAATAATGATAACCCAACGTCTGTGTTGGCAGATATCCAGGCTATGTTGAATAGGGAATTCAGTAGACCTAAGTCTCAAGCACAATTAATTGTGGAATTCAAGGATATCATGATGAAGCATGGGGAGACACCCTGGGATTTAGATCAAAGATTGAAGTGTATGATCCATGAAGCCAACATGAACCTAACTGATGGGTAGCACCGCGAATGGTTCATGGCCTCGCTCCTGCACCACCTAAGGGTTTTGCTATCACAACAAAAGATTGGGACCCAGGAAGAAGCTCTGGAAATCAAGATGAGAATGCATGAGAAACCAATGCATGATGTTAATCTGGGGGTTTAGCAGATTCACGCGTAGATGCAAAACCTTTTCCTCAAAATGAAAAGTCTGAAGAAAGACAAAACAGCTCAGTCAGAGGTGTGCAAATAAGTTTGGTGCCTAAAATGCAAAGGTCGGGGGCATGGCAAGGATCAATGTCCAGTCTTTGCGAACTATGTTGTAGCAGGGGGACCAATGCCTCTAAGGTTGGAGGTTGTAGCAGGTCTGCATGCAGGGCCCATGCCATGGTGTGCCATATGCCAAGTAGTTGGGAAACATGTGACCAACAACTCCCACTTGTTGTAGAAATTTGTACAGACACCAGAAAAGCTCTTTTGCAATTTCTGTCAATCAGTAGTTCATGAAGAGTGCAATTTCCATAGTTACGAATTAATGATGCACATGGCACCTTCATACAAGGTGCAGGTAGAAGCACATCCTCTGGACCAAGGTGCTGGGGGAGACCAAGGTGAGTATCAGGGGTGTTTCTCGGAAGAGTAGTGTCTTTTCGATCGACTAGCCCTATAGTATTGGCATCTATCCTATAAACAAACAATCAAAGCAATTTGGGATTTCTTCTATGTATGATAGATAAGAGAGAGGAAAAGAAACCAACCTATACTTACGCTTAACTCCTTGCTTGATATCTCTCCCCCTTGACAAAGCTTGCAACTCCTCTCCTACTTATCCCGCTTAGAGGATACTTGTAGAAACACAGTAACAAAAACCATCAAAGCATCTTGATCTATTATATCATAAGCATTATAGGATCAAAAATGTAATGAACATACAATGGCATTCATAAACAATAACATTCACAAATTGCACAGCTATATGGAAGAAAACTCAAAGAACTTTATTAAATAGGAGGGAGAATTACAACCCAACTGTCTGATTCAGCATCATCCACCCAGCATCAAAGCCCTCTTCACCTCATGAAAAGCAAGATCACACCAATAATACAATGCTCGTTCTCAATCACAAACTATCAGCACTTCCTTGCAAATTACAAAATTACAGCCTCCTAGATCTCTCAGATGAGGGAGCCATTTATATATATGTGCAAGGGTTTGAGTCATCTATGTGGTTTTGATTAGTTTCATTCCACTTGTTGTTTTTGGTTCCACTTGGAGATTTCTTGGATCTCTTTCTCATCCTTGGGTGAATTCAAAGAGGCAAGTGTCATAGGAGAAGTTTCTAGAAGATTCCATGAGCATCCACTTAGAAAATTGTCTCAGGCATTTGTCCATCCTCACTCATCGCACCCTATGGAAGGCCTCATTAGTATGCATCACACATGTTTGTGTAGGAGTCAGTATGCATCACACCCTGACAATGGAGCAGTCAGTATAGTCCAGTTTTGGCCAGTTCTTGATGGTTTTTCAGGTGGAACTTTTGGGGAACGATGCAATCAGTTGGCAATGATCCTTTAGGGTATAAAACAACACTTTTAGGGGTTAAAGAGCCCTATTTTATCGACATATAAGATTGGGGTTGCAGTGCCCAAATATGTGTATAACAGTTGCCCCCTAAAGCATGAAGTCGTAAATCTTTGATGTCGAATGAAATGCTTTATCATGAGGATCTGAGGTTTTCAAAACTGGAAGGTGACCTGTATAAAATACAATACATCATCATAATATAATTTTCATGATTTAGTTGAGGCAGGCATTCCCATGCTCAACTTTATAAATTCATTTCATGTACATAGAAAAGATAGTCGTCTGCATATGCAGGCTGGTGATTCTTCAAATGTAGATTCATCATCCCTGGCTCGGATGACCATCTGTGCAAATTCTATGTACATTTGATGTATTTATATCCCTGAATATATCGGCAGCCCGGATGGATGAAACTAGATCCGGGGTCTTTAATCTCATTCAATCTTCGCCTGATGTACAATTCGATCCATGTGAAGAGATGTTTTGAAGTCGAACATGGAAAGACATCGCTTGATTAGCAGCCAATAATGTGAGTTGTTAACAGACGCGAGAGGAATCACCAATAATGATAATGACCCTCAAGATACTATAGTACAATTCACGTGGTGTGAATATATGATCTAATGTTGAACACCACATAAAATCTTTCGGTCGAAGGCCATTGATGTCAACCTGTCGCCAGAAGTGAGAAACTTGCCATTGAGGCATGCAAGCTTCAAAGTACTAAAAGGAGTGTATCTACGTCAACTTCTTGGATAATGAGCTAATGTCAACAAGAAGTGACCCGTCGTAGGAGGTTCTTAATGTATCCCACATCTATGACACGAAATGAAGCAAATGATTTTCTGGAGGTGAAAATGATCTGACAACACAAGGTTCAGGAATGGCAGTCATGAAAAATGGAGGGTGAAGGTATTGCAGTGGATGAGGCATTAACTGGATGGTGGTTTCTCAACTGAATGACTTCTCTTGAACATATCGACGACACTGAGATGGATTGGTAGCATTAACCCCAACAGATGGATGGCGTGGAAGACCAATTGTGAAATGACTAGTGAACAGAATAACCCAACCCGACTCAATCATGGTGATTGAGTGAAAGTGTCATTTTCAAGAGCAACCTGCTACCATAAAATTCCTCAAGATTTCTTCCCTTTTTCCCCAGTCATTTCTAACCAATACCTCTTTATTTTTTTCAAGATTGAGGAGGATAACATATGTTTTTTCTATAATTTTCCCTTTGGGTAAACCTATGCTATGTTTTAGCGAGTCTAAAGACAGTGAAACTCGTGCTTGTCTAGGTGGACAAGTTTGTCGCTATTGTTTTAATGAGTTTAATGACAAAGACAACTCAGTCCTTTTCATGTTTAGAGAGTTTTAAAAGGGACAAAAGGGGGACTTTGTATCACCTTGGGTGGACGAGTTTTTCGCTATTGTTTTAATGAATTTAATGACAAGGATAACTTGGTCCTTTTCATGTTTAGAGAGTTTGACAAGGAACGAAAAGGAAACTCCAGCAGTTCTTTTTCGTATGATAATATCTTAAGTCTAAAAAAGGATAAAATAATATGAAAGGGATGGCTTTTTTATCACTTTAACGAGCCGAAAAAGACAAGCACTCGACAATATTTTCATATTTAACAAGTCTGAAATGAGTTTAAAGGAGACTCGTTTTTTAGGAACGAGTGGTGCTTAGCATAGCAACTGGTTCCAGGTAAGCTTGGAACTTCTCAAAACATGGTGATGTGAAGAGGTTGGCTAATAGGACCACTTGTTGCAGTTGTTCCTCAAAAGGGTAAACAATCAAGTGGAAGCGTATGATTGGCCAAAAGGATGGAGGTGATGGCAGGAACACAACCAAGGCTCAAAAGGTTGATAGCATGGCAATCACAAAGGTTATTTACCAAGGGTGGCTTCATTTTTTAACGAGCTTGATTTGTGGGGAACTATGCTCAGTGGTAGGTTTATTTTTTAATGAGCTTAAACCATGCGATAACATATGCTCAATTTTTAGTTTTCTCTTTTTATGCAAGCTAGAAACGAAAAAACTAAAAAACTAGAAAATACAAAACTAAAAAGCTAGAAAAAACTAAAAAAACTAAAGAATTACTAAGGTTAGGTAGGATGGTTTCGTCCATGGAATAGACAAAACACTTCCTTTGCTTCATCCATAGGATAGACAAAGGTGAATGTTGGTGTTGAAAATAATACTGAGAGGGGGGCGTGAATCAGTATTATCTAGTTCTTTTACCAAATCTTCGTTATTTACACTTTGAATTATTTTTGCATATCGGTACCATAAAATAATGAGCATGAACAAGAAAAACAGACAGTCACATCAAAGCACACCAGATATAATGTGGAAACCCAATGTGGGTGAAAACCACCTGCTGCAATATGTCTCTATCTTCTTTCAAATTAGAAACTCCTTTTACAATGGTCTTGTACTGGTGAAGTCCTTTACCAGTACGCAGGCTGCAACCTGCAGAGAGCTACAACTCTCTCTCGTTTTCCAGTCTCTCTTGGAAGGGAGCTACAACCCCCTACTTCTTTTCTTTCAAGGACCACTTTCATAAAAATCAAATGATCATCAAGTACATGTAGATTTCACAGTCAACAGCAGTAACCAGATCAACAACACAGAACTAAACCCAGAACACCTTATCAACAGAAAAATTCAGTCAACAGATAGTTATCAGACAGATACGCAACTTTCCTTTCTTTGTCCTGTGTCGCTACGCACTTCACACTCTGCTTCTCTGCGTATACCCACAGAGTTCCTTCTGCTGCACTGCGTGACCACGCACTGCTTCTTCTACTGCGCTGCGTACAGTACGCACTCAAATGCACTATCGCGCCGCGTACTGCCACTGAGGTACGCACCCAGAAATTCTATCGCGCCACGTACTTTTACTGTGCGTACGCACCTGAACCACTGCTGCTCTGCGTACCCACGCAGTTCGCCTATTTCTGCTCTGCGTACCCACGCAGTCACCCTTCTTCTGCTCTGCGTACCCACGCAGCTCGCCTTCTTCTGCTCTGCATACCCACGCAGAGGCATCGTTAAACACCTGCGTACATCAGATTAGGGCCGAATTTGCAGATCACCAGTGTGCTACAGTTAGATGGATGCCCAAATCTGATCAAGCACTCGAGAGATCACCCTTCACAGATTTGCTTTCCACTTCACTTTCATATAGATCAATCTTTTTGAAACAATAACCCAAATATTTCAGATCTTAAGATATTCAACCCAAAAGCATGCTCAAGCCAAATGATCTCCTTTGCTTTATATAGGTAAGCTTCTTCCTCAAATCACGGATCAATACCACGAGCCAAAACCATAATAACACAAATACCGTCGGCTAGATACATAAGAAACCCCACGTGTGCTTTTCTCTGCCTTGAAATGAGTGCACTGGGGGTACGCACCTCCAGAACGGCTAACCTGCATGTCTGGCCGCGGTCCCTGCACGGCGTACCTGCGGGTACGCATCTTCTGAACTGTTCTCCTGCGTACTTCTTAATTTTCATCATATTGAGAGCCTTGCCATGGGTGTTGCCATCAAGTACAACATCTGTAACATATAACCTCACCAGAAACATAATACCAACAATATCCCCCTTTGGACTTGATGGAAACCTCAAAAACTTCAGCGACATTCTCCCCCTTTAACATCAAGGGCAAAGAGTTATGCTCCCCCTAAGAACATGCTCCCCCTGAATATGAACCAGATTTGTAAAGAAGAACCATAATCCACTAGACACCATCAATGACCAAGAAAGAGATAGAGACATATTGCAGCTATATTCAGACCATCTTCCATGATCTCCTTTTGTACATCCTCCAAAATGCCAACAATGCATTATATACTCCCCCTGAACCTGTGCCACAACCCAGCACATGTACGCATATACCCCAGAAGAATCATGCATACAACCAACAATCAGAAGAGTCTCAAAAATAAGATGATGCATCAACAACCCCCAGTTTTTGCCTGAGGTATTCAAAAGTCTCCCTGGGCAATGGTTTGGTGAGAATATCAGCAACTTGTTCCTTAGAAGGAACATACTCCAACTTGACCTTTTGTTCAAGCACTTGTTCCCGAAGAAAATGATACTTGATTGGTATGTTCTTGGTTTTTGAATGCATGACGGGATTCTTTGAGATGTTGATTGCACTTGTGTTATCGCATAAGATAGAGATAGGTGGTGTACAAGTGATTTGAAAATCCTGCAACGTCTGCATCATCCAAAGGAGTTGAGTGCAGCAAGATGCAGCATCAACATATTCCGCTTCCGCTGTAGACAAGGCAATTGAACTTTGTTTCTTGCTAAACCAAGATACTAATCTGGAACCCATAAAGAACGCACCACCACTTGTGCTCTTCCTGTCATCCACGCTTCCAGCCCAATCTGCATCTTTATAAGCATGAAGTGTGAGATCTGTATCTCTAGGATACCATAAGCCATAATTTTGTGTCCCTTGAAGATATTTGAAAATTCTCTTCACTGCCTGAAGATGCGTCTCCTTTGGATTTGCCTGAAATCTTCCAATTATTCCTACTGCATGCATGATATCCGGTCGGGTACCTGTCAAATAAAGTAGACTTCCAATCATAGATCTGTAGGTTGGTTGATGTACTGCTGCAGATTCATCATTTGCACTGAGGCTGCATCTTGTGACCATGGGTGTACATACTGGTTTTGCATCTTCCATGCCATATTTCTTCAAGTTCTGTTTGAGATACTTGGTTTGAGATAAAAAGATTCCTTCTTCCTTTTGTTGGATTTGCAAACCAAGGAAATATGTCAGTTCTCCCAGCAAGGACATTTCAAATTCTTTCTGTATGACCAAGGCAAAGCTTTGACTCATAGATTCTTCATTGCTGCCAAAAATAATGTCATCTATCTATATACACAACAAGTATTAGCAATTTGTCATTTTCAACTTTTATATAAAGATTGCTATCTGTTGATCCTTTTGAAAAACCTTGTTGGTGAAGATATTATCCAAACGATAGTACCAAGCCCTTGGAGCTTGTTTGAGCCCATAGAGAGCCTTTTTCAATCTGCATACAAGATTTGAATCATTTCCAAGAATGAACCCATCTGGCTCTTCAATGTATACTTCTTCTTCCATGTCTCCATTAAGAAAGGTTGATTTCACGTCCATTTGAAATACTTTGAAGTTTCGAAAACTTGAGAGAGCAAGGAACATTCGGATGGCCTCAAGTCTTGCAACAGGAGCAAAGGTTTCTTTAAAGTCTATTCCTTCTTGCTGCACATACCCTTTACAAACAAGTCTGGCCTTGTTTCTAATTACTTCTCCATTTTCATTCAATTTATTTTTGAAGACCCATTTTGTTCCGATAACATTCTTATCCTTTGGTCTAGGAACCAGTTCCCAAGTGTTGTTCCTTTCGATTTGCTCAAGTTCTTCATCCATTGCTTTTATCCAACATTCATCTTGGCATGCCTCTTTCACATTTTGTGGTTCAGTAGAGGAGAGTAATGCCAAATAGCTTGAGGCTTCTGCAACTGTTCTTCTTGTTTGTACACCTGCTTCTTTCTGCCCCATAATCTGAGATTCTGGATGATTCTTCTGAACATATCTGGATGGAGTCTTTTCTTCTATTCTTGTCTGCTCCTCTGGTTCTTCCTGAGGTTCTTCTTGAGGTTCTTCATCATTCTGTTGTTGAGGGTAGCCTTCATCTTCTTTGATTTCTTCATGATGTACTTGTCTAGGGATGTATCCCTTCTCATCAACCACTACATCAATGCTCTCAACAATTCTGC
>APFE031264779.1:19093-63419 GCA_000404065.3 Pinus taeda | reverse complement strand
GTTTGAGTGAAGTTCCTCAAAGTTAGCACTTTCTTAGCTGTCAGGATGGTGTCTGTTCTGTTGTTTATCTCTAGAGCTACCAATTCCTCCCTAGTGTGGTTATTGAGGAAATGTATCATTTTATTGGCTTGTTCAGGCATGATTCCTAGTGTTGTTCTGGCTCTTTGTATTTCAACATGAGCCATGCCTATTAGTTCAACCTGTTCATGTATTGCCTGGATTGACCTCCATTGGTCATGTATTGATTGGCCAATTTTGGCCCAAATTATCTTCTTGATTTCTGCTAAGGTCTTGCCTAGAAGAAATTCCTTTTCCAAAGTTTTTACTTTGGCCTCCAAGGCCTTTATTTCTCTTTGCTTTTCTACCACCGTCATCTTGGACTTATCATAGCTGGCCTCTAGCTTGGCCAGTCTATCCTTGGCTTCATTTATTTCTGTCACTTGAGTTTCAAGCTTTTTGACAGCTTTCATCAAGTCCTCCATACTCATGCTGGATTCTGCTGCTGCTGTTGCTTCTTCTGTTGCTCATGTTGCTGATGTAGCTTTGGTTGGTGCTGGAATGGCAGGAGCGGCTGCTACTGCTTGTGTAGGAGGGGCAGGTCCAAGAATTGTAGATGTTTGAGGGGGCTGGGAGATTGACTCCCCTTGCTTTTCCTGCAATGCCTTCTCTAATTCTACTTCCATTTGCAATATTCTTTGATTCATCATCAAAAGCAGATCCATGGCATCATCCACTTGCTTTTCTTGTGCAAGTTCTGTTGTTTGAGGGTGAATGGTTGGAGGCAATTTTGCCTGCTTTCTCAGTTCAGCAATGTCATCCTCTTTTTTCTTCATAAGGGCCCTAACACCCTTTGGATCTTTTGGATCATGTCCCAGATCAATGATTATGTCTTCCAAAGTCTTTATTCTGTTGTCCTTAGCATAGGAAGACAACCTTTCCAAATCAAGCTGTGTATTTGTGTTCTTTAGTGATTCTTTTAACTGATGGGCCAACATAGCCCTGTCTGCAAGTGTAGAATATACCAATTCCCCAGTCTGTTTGTGCAGCTCTATTTGATCCATGGGGTGTATGTCCTTGGAGAGGACTTCTAGACTTGTTTTTGTGTAGTCTACAGATGATCTAGGTTTTTTGCACTTTAGGCTTAAGATGAGTGAAAATCATCTTATCTTCCTTGATGTCGTTCGCTGCCATCAATCTCTGCTGCTTGGAGGGTGTTGTCTTCAAAAATTGATCATATAGTTGAACTCTTAAGAGTTCATTTTGGGCCTTGATCTCCTTAAATGATCCTTTGATTCCAGCTGGTTGTTTTCCCTGTTGCCTTGAGGAGGATACCTCTGTGCCTTGCTGCATGGCATGTTCCAGCTGAAATGAACTAGTGGCAGTCTGCTGGCTGGATTGTCTTTCTCTGCTATGGATTTTTGCCCTTTCCTCACTGATGTCTTCTTCCTCTGTTTCAGGGTCAATCCTTGGCCTCTTGGCTTCTGGTTGCTGTGTTGACCCACTTGGAGGTGTGACCTCCTCTCTATCTCGCTTTTTTCCTCTCTCTTCATTGAGAGGTGTTTGCAAAACTGGGATTTGGGGTGGTCCAGTTTGTTGTAAAGGGCTTGCCCTTGAGTTTGATCCTTTGAGGAGCTAGGCTGCCCTGCCTCTGTCTCTTTCTGTTCATCCATTATTTCTTTTCCTTTTGATGTAGTGGTGGTTGTAGATGCTTGCTGGGTAGTCTGTGCAGCTGGAGCAGTGGATGTGCCTTCTCCTACTTGGACTGATTGCTTGAACAGGACTTGTTGACAAGAATCCAAGTCAAGAGTTTTCTCTAAATCTTTCACAGTCTGCTCCATGTTCTCTTCCTGAGTAAATTCTTCTACTATTGATTCAGGCACCCATTCATCTTGGTTGGCAAAGGGTTCTATTTGTGGATATGGGCAATGTTTATAGGCTAGCAGCCTATACTTGACTCTCCTAGAACTGATAAAGCCTTCAGGGTCATAAGGGACCCACCAGAAGCTTGTTTTAAGTTTGAGCTGCTGCCCCAATATTTGATCAGCTTCTTGCCAACCATCTTTCTTATTCATGACGAATGGGCCTAGGTGGTCTCTGAACTTTAGATTGGCTTTTTTCTTGGCACTGTGGAAGTGTGTGAGGTCAGAATTGATGAGTTGCCTATAGTATTCCAAGGAAAACAACCTCATAGGCACATACCTTGGGAGCCTGTAGGGCCAGAGCTCACAACCATAGATTCTGATAACTGTGTGATTTTGGTATAAATACCAATCACCTATTTTGTAGTTCCTGGACAGCTGTAAGATTTTCTACATATCTTTGGACAATTTGGCAGGAGGAGTCCTCTTTAAGAGGCATGTGACTGGATAAAAAAATTGGTCAATAAATTCACAGTAGGAATAGGGAGAATTCTGGACTTGGTGGAAGACTGAAGACCAAAAGATGATAGACCTCCTCTCACCCTGTGAGTCTAGCTTTTTGATTGGGCACTGGAAGCAATCTATCTGATAATACATGAATAGGTGATAGATGTATGATGAGTATTTAAATATTGCTTCCCTTTTCAGCCTTGACAGTTGGTCATGCATCTTGTTGGAAATATACTTGGCATAATTGTATTTTACAGCAGGGGGTTTCTCAAGTCTATATGCAGACAGCATGACCAGCACAGTTTCATCAACATGCTCATTTGTGGTGAATCCCAGCACAGAGGTTATCATGTCCACCAGCAGCTTGCCTACCTCATTGAAATTTGTATATGAAAAAGGAGGTGGCCCGGAAGGTTGGCAATCTGCCTTCATGAAATTTTTGGCCACTGAAGCAATGTCTATGCTAGAGAGCTTGGAGCCCTCATCTAGCAAGTACTTAATGGAAAAAGGGTATAGCAGCTGGGTTTGCTTGTAGTTCAGCATCTGATTGATGGAGTCTGGTGTTATGTAAAAGAGCATGCTCCCAGATGGAGACTTTACAACTCTGAGCTTTTGGTCATAGTTTTCTGCACAGAGGTGAATGACTTCAGGAAAGACATTTACAGATGGCAGGAAGTAGGTGGGAAAATTGGACTCCCAGATGCCATACATGTCACTGTTATCCAAGTGAATGTTCCTCAGCTGGCAGAAGGTCTGTAAGTGGTTCCTCTCTGCCACAAAATCTGCAATGAGGAAATCATTGTCTACCAGTGGCATAGCTTCAAGCTCTTTATTGGGTGGATTAACAGGAGCTACATCCAGTGCAGATGGAGTGGCCATGTTTGATTTTAACTGGATGTTTTACTTGAGTTTAGGATTGGTGCAAAGGCTGAGGAATGTCCACTAAATTGTGTTTGGCAGTGAGCACCCTGAGAATATGAGGAAAATTTTTTCAGGTTTGATGAATTGTGGGGCACTCTGTTGGAAGAACCAGAGTGTGTTTGAGCTAATTAGCTGGTTTTTCAAGGGAATTTCTGATATCAAGGATGAGGGAGAAGTTGTATTTTCTTTTAGCCAGTAGCTCGGCTTCTCCAATTAGTTTTTATGGTGAAATCGCAGAAGGGCACGGGTTTCTTGCACAGCCTTGTGGTGTAGGGGTTTTACCAGGTTTCTATGTAGTTTCAGTGGACAAATTTACCTGTGAGGAGCTTTTGCAGAGTTTCTTTACAGGAATTTAGGAGAAAAATAGGAGAAATGCTGGTAAAGTAGGTCGCCTACGGCAAATACCTGGTTTTCTCGGTGGAGGAGGCGTCAAGCTGGATCAATTGCAGGTATTTGGGTCGACGATGAGGGCGGCAGCAACTTTGGTGGGTGAATTCTTGACTTCGGCAGTGAACGACGTTTTTTGCATGCAGAGTGCTCCGAAAACGACGAATGAAAATGACAAACAACGGTCATTTCCTGTCTTTTTATGCACTTTTGGCCCTTTGGCGCCTTTTTGGTGATGACGTCATGCTGACGTCATCATGGGTCCAGGTACGGCAGGGTGACGTGGCAGCTGACGTGGGTCGCCAGGTGGCGGTGACACGGTGGCAGGGCAGGCGAGTGGACAGACGACGTGGAGGTGACGTGGAGGCTCGGTGGCGGAAAGGTGAGGTGACGTCACGCTGACGGGGATGTGACGTCAGCGAAGGGGGAAGGGCGGTAAATGGTTTCCCCGGAGGCCCCATTGGTGGTAAGTGGTTTAAGGGGGGGGGAGGCTCCGAACAGTGCGAGAGGCCGACACGTGGTGAGGGTACAGCGGTAATACCGCCAATCCCTCGGACGCAAAAGGTCGGGCACGTTCTATGGGAAAATGACCACCCATCGTTGGATTAGATCGCCCACGATCGAACGGATGGCAGCAATCGTGATGTGACGGCGTGTTAACAGAGGGGGACCCGCCTATTAATTTAATCGATTTAAATAAATCAAGCGCAGGGGGGTTTAACCTTAGGATTTGGCTTTTTAGGTTTATTAGCGCCCATTTATAAATGTTTTTATTTAAAAAACATTATAATAAATGTATTTAGGGCATAAAAAAGGGGTAGGAAGGGTTAATGAGGGCGGGGATTTGATTTTTTTATTTTTAGCCATAGTTTTAAATTAAAAACCATAGTTTAGGGTCAAAGAGGGTTAATATTAACCCCTAATGGGTTGATATTCCCCAAGAGAGGGCTATATAGCTATAGTGGTAGGGGGAGGGTATTTATATAGATTTTCGGGAATTTTCACATAGTTCTTTATAGAATTAGGGAAAAGGGGGGAACTTAGGGAGTTAGATAATACATTAGTTGTTAATATGACATTCTGAGGTGAGTGTAGGGGCAAAGATTAATTTTTTAAGAAGTCAAACTTGGGAATGGAAGATAAATGAAATGAGAGTAAAGACTTTTACACAAAAAATGTGGCTTCTTTTCCTTGATTGAACTTCATAGTTTGACCTGGTACTCTGTCATGAACTGAAGTGGAACAAGACACTTGAGCAAATCTCAAGGTCCTTGGGGATGTTAGTAAATGATGTTTGGGGGAAAATAGGGGAAATTATACATGCTCCCAATGTTATGTCCTCAAACCTCTGCTTTGATGCCAATATCCTGAATGGAATGAGTCTTGTACTTGATAAGCCAATTGGTGATGGCCCTTCATTTCTGCAACCTTGCACTACTTACCCAACCTAGTAATCCTAACATTTTTTCTTCACTTGAAGTGGGTGCACTTGAATTAGCAGACCCTGATTGTTCTCCTTTTCTTTTGACTGTCCTCCTATTTAAATGTGCCCTTATTTCTTCCAAGGGCCCAGATTAAGAAGTTGGGCTCCTTCATTTCTCTATCTAGCTAGTCATCTGTCAAGCTTGAGCTGTTTGGACAGGAAACATTCTCTATTCTGCAACAAGCAATTTAAACATGGCATGGTCCAGATTAGGCTATTGGGCCATCCATTAAGTATGTTTAGCAGCAGTATTTGTAGATTATGATACTGCCCAAATATAGTAGTGGCATTTTGATTGGCCACTTTCTTGGTCTTTAGTTTGGGGTTCATTTTTACTTTTCTTTTGACCATTTGTTTTTCTTGCCTTTTGATTATTCTTTTAAGGCATACCCTCTTTTCATTTTTTTAATTTTTATAGTAAGTACACAAAATATGGAACCTTTGCAACCTACAATGATGAACATATTTAGCCCTTCCACTGTCAATCATGAAAGATGAAACCTATTGGTATAGGAACCTAACAACACTGAAGAATGGTACATCTTGCGCTAGGGGTTTATAATTACGTTTAGCTTTGAGGATGGGTTTGACTGTATTGACACAGCACTACAAGAGGTTAAAGCATCGATCTTTAGGATACAGCAGGATCCTTTGGACCTGATTCAACCTGATTGGACTACCCAACTGAGCCACACGCTGGAATACTATAACATGACTTCTAAAGAAGAAGACGAGGATCCCAAAAATATTAATATTCCAAAAGTCGAGGGTCACTACAAGTTTGAAGGACCGCAAATAGAGGATCCAGACATAACCGTGTTGCTAAAGACTAGACAAGTCAACATTGGCATAGAGGCGGAGCCAAAAATTTGCAAAGATTGGGGACAATTGGGACAATGCAACAGTAGATAAGGTTGATGAGCTCCTCCACGAATATCAAGATTTTTTCCCCATGAAGTTTTTTGATCTAAAGGGACTAATAGGAGACTTGGGTGTCATGAAGATCACCCTGAAATTGGACGTGAAACCTGTGAAACAAAGACCTTACAACCTTAATCTAAAGTATAAGGAAAGGGTTTGTGCTGAGTTAGATAAGATGCTCATGACAGGTATTATTGAACCAGTGGAAGAATCCGATTGGGTAAGCCCAATAGTGGTTTAGGAAAAGAAACAGAAGGAAGAAATAAGGATATGTGTAGATCACCAGAATTTGAATGATGCTTGTGTGCATGATCCTTTCCCAACCCCGTTCACTGAGGAGGTCTTGGATAACGTAGGCGGCCAAGAAGCATACTCTTTCACTGATGGGTTCTCTAGGTGCCATCAGATCAAAATCACACTCGAGGATAGAAACAAGACAACCTTCGTGAATGAATGGGGATTTTTTTAGTACATTGTAATGCCTTTTGGGCTGAAGAATGCACCAACGATATTTTCGTGCATAGTCATTGTGGCATTCAAATATTTCATTCATAAATTTCTGGAGGTATACTTTGATGATTGGACAGTGTTTGGATTGGTCAAGCACCATGTGGTGAGTCTGTGCTTGATGTTAAATACATGTAGGAGATACCAAATCACGCTCAATATGAATAAGTGTATGTTTTGTGTCCCTTTTGGGATCCTGCTGGGTTATGTGGTATGTAGAGAAGGATTAATGGTAGACCCCGCAAAGATCGCAGTGATAATCAACTTGGAGGCACCGAGGAATGTAAAACAGCTGCGTGCAAATCTATGGCATATCAGATACTATAGGAATTTCATCAAGAGCTATGCCTAGATCACTATGCCTATGGAGAAATTATTGAAAAAGGATGCTACATTTTGTTGGAATGATGAATGTTAGAAGAGCTTAGATGTGATGAAAGAGAAAATGTTCATCGCGCCAATCCTAGTCTTCCTAGAATGGAAGAAGGAACTTCATGTGCACATGGGCACATCACGTATTATGCTGGGGGTTGTGCTGACATAGACTGTTGAGGGAGAACTAGATTATCTTATAGCATTCGCAAGTAGGAAGTTGTCTAAAGCAGAGAAAAACTATTCCATGACAAAGTGCGAAGGATTAGCTATGGTGTACACACTCCAGAAATTCAGGCAATATTTGTTGGGTGGACAATTTAAGATGTATACGAACCATTCAGCTTTGAAGTACCTGATCAACAACCATGTTTTGGGGGGGCAATGTGTAGGTGGTTGTTGTTGTTCCAGGAGTATGATTTCAAAGTTATTGTGAAGCCAAGACGACTAAATGCGGGACTTAATCACCTGTCGCGCATTGAAACTAGAGAGGAACCTACTAATTTGGAGGAAGGATTGCCTGACACATAATTCTTTACAATGTGCATCACGGAAAGTCACTTTGAATATATTATCCACTTCATGATGACATGATCAGCTACGAAAGGTTATACAAGTCACCAGAAGAAGGAACTAGTAATGCGCGTGATAGACTTTTCTATCATTGCAGGGAACTTGTATGAAAGGGGGTCAAATGAAATATTACGACGTTATGTGCTTGACTTTGAAAGAAGTGGCATCCTCGCTGAGGCTCATGGAGGAGTTGCAGGAGGACAATATGCAAGAAAATCAATAACACATAAGATTATACGCGTTGGGTTGTGGTGGCCAACCCTACATAAGGATTCGAAGGCATGTTGTAGGGAATGTGGCACATGTCAAAGGACTGGAAGGCCATCACGAAGGGATGAACTACCTTTGATACTACATGTGACATTAAAACCATTCGAGAAATGGGCGATTGACTTTGTGGATCCAATTCAACCTCAAGGAAAGAAGACGAGTGCACGGTACATCATCACCGTGATTGAGTACTTGACCAGGTGAGTGGAGGCACATCCTATGAAGGACTATACAGGCACGACATTAGCAAAGTTTATTTTTGAATATGTGTTGACAAGATTTCGTTATCTAAAGATCTTGATGAGCGATCACGGTACGCACTTTCTTAACGAAACAATCAGCGCGTTGATAGAATAATTTGATGTGTATCATCAGAAAAGTACGCCTTACCATCCGCAAGCTAATGCGATAGTGGAAGCATTCAATAAGATATTGGAGAGTGCACTAACGAAGGTCTCCAATGCTCAGAGAAATTACTAGGATGTTCGCATACCTGCGGCTCTATGGGCCTACAGAACGACTTGCAAGAAGCTAACTGGGAAAATGGCTTTCAAAGCCATGTGTGGTGTAGAAGTTGTGATTCCAATGGAATAGATTGTACCTAGTTTTTGCATAGTGGCACTCATATGAATGGAAGATCGTGGAGCCCTGGAAGAGAGGCTCGTGCAGCTAGCAAAGCTTGAGGAGGATTGATTTCTAGTTGGATTTCATCAATAAGCTCAAAAGGAGCATGAAAAGGCATGGCACGATCGACACATCGAACTGCACACCTTCAAGGTAAATGATCTGGTCTTGTTATATGATATTAAATGTGATACATTTCCAGGGAAATTTAGGATGCGCTAGCTAGGGCCATATGTCATCAAGGAGATTACCGATGGTGAAGCAGTTCAATTGGTTAAATTGAATGGAGAACCCTTCCCAGGGAAGGTGAACGATAGTTGATTGAATCCATACACTGGTGATCCAGCTAGGTGACTATATGAGGGAAGCACAGTGTTAGCGCTCCAGGCAACTGAAAGGAAGCACGTGACTATAAACTACAATACTTGAGTCAGAGAACTGCATAGTTAGGGAACTGTGTGGAACAAAAATATGTCACAGAGCCTGTAGAAGCGTGCAAGGAGCTACACTAGCAAAGGAAAAACCACGCAGGATAGCTAGAAAGTGACCATTAAAGTCACTACTCATGATTTGACGATGAAAAAACAGCTAAAGGGAGCATGGAGCAGCATTTAAGTCGAAATTTATGGACCAGATCTTTGAAAATATGTTGCCAATCTAGCATTAATGAACCGATTTTGGGGGGAACTGTCAGATTTGAATTGGAAAGTGCCTATAAATTGAAGGTGGCTACCCAGCAAAAAAACTTGGCATTTTGAGAATTAAGTTGTTGAGCTCTAGGCGCATATTAATCGTGAAACATTTGAAGTTTTGCTAGCAAGTTGAGTATTTAAGACATTGCCACAAGAGACACAGGAGTTGAGGCATTGCATCACGTTGATATCCATAGAAGCTATGAGTGCTGAAGTAGTGACAGCCAAGGGAGTTGTTCCATAAGTAGGTATGGCAGAAGAGGGAGTTACCTCGGAAGTTGTGCCTACGAAAGTACCGACAAAAGTACCTAAATCCCCTAGGACACCCCTGTTGGGTTGTGTTATATTCTTTCCATGACTAGCCTCCGTAGTGAACCAGGGGGTTAGAGGGGGGGCAGAGCCTACCCTTTGTTGCGCCGATTGCATAGCGGGGGGGTCACAAGGGGGGCGGCAACCCCCTTGTCTGGGGGGTTTGAGGGAGGCGACTAGCCCCCCTCTACAGGGTTCGAGGCAGCACCCCAGGAAAAAAAATTGGACCCTATATTAGGTTGGGTGGACCTACCTATGGTTTTATGCATGATTTTCGCACATGGATTTGGACATGATGGTTTTCGGTCCATGGGTTTGGACATGATGATTTTCAGCCCATCATATTAGATTCTTCGGCATGTATAGATATGTATTGTAAGATTGAAAGGAAAATAATGAAAAATCAAGTTGGTAGTCCTGATTTTGGGATCTAGGGGAAAATCTCTGTGTATATGTGTTTTATGTGTTATGCTCTTGCATTGTTTATTTTCTGTGTTTTAAAATTCATATGCAAGTAATTTCTGTACGAGGTTAAAACCTACATTTGGTATCAGAGTTGTTTTGACTTCAAGGGGATGCCTTTATCGTTGAGGGGTTTCGATCAGGCTTGTGGTATACCCCGCTCAGTGGGAGATTGGCGAGATCGATTCTGGTGGTGAAAGAAGATGGCGAGCAGTGGAAAGATAGAGATCAATAAATTTAATGGTCAGAGTTTTGAGTTGTGGAAACTCAAGATGGAGGATTTGTTGGTGGATAAAGATGAGTGGATCATAGTAGATTTGGGTATTAAACCAACGGGAGTGTCTAATGAACAATGGAAGAAGTTGGATCAGAAGGCAAAGAGAACAATATAATTGTGTGTCTCAGATTCAGTATTGTTGAATGTATTAGGGGAAGTTATAGCGAAGGCTTTGTGGGACAAATTAGGGACTTTGTACCAATCTAAGTCTCTAGTGAATAAACTTTTCCTATGGAAAAAGCTATATAACCTGAGGATGAAAGATGGAGACTCAGTGACAGAGCATCTCAATGCGTTTAATACTGTGGTAAGTCAGTTACCATCTGTTGATATAAAAATTTCAGATGAAGATAAGTGCATTAGTTTGTTATGTTCTCTACCAAATTCGTGGGATAGTCTAGTTATTGCAATAGGTAGTAATGCAACTACCTTGTAGTTTGATGAAATAGTCTCATCCTTGCTGACAGAGGAGATGAGACGAAAAAATATGGAGATCCAGAATGGTGATGCCTTGCCTGTACGAGGATGGTCCTAGAACAGAAACAAAAATAATTCATCGAGTAGGAGATCTAAATCTCTAGGAAAACCTGTAAAGGTGGTTTGCTGGAAATGCGGAAAGGAAGGGCACTACAAAAGGGACTATAAATCTAAAGATCCTAACAAAGGAAAGGGATCTGATGATGCTCCTTCTGTAAAGGTGAAAACCACCTTAAATGAAGGTGGGGATGTGTACATGGCTTCTTCAAGTACACATGTAGATCATGGGGCATAGTTGATTGACTCAGCTGCATCCTTTCACTTCACTCCCCATAGAGAGTGGTTCTGCGAGTATGAGAAATATGATGGTGGTGATGTCTTCTTGGGGGAGGACTGGAAGGCTAGAATCATTGGTTGTGGAAAAGTAAAGTTGAAGTTGCAAGGTGGAAGGGTTAGAACACTTCCGGGAATTCTACATATTCCTGCATTGACCAGAAATCTTATTTCCGTAAGCAAGGTCAATGATGCAGGTGTAAAAATAGTGTTCGAGAAGGATACCTGCAAGATAGTTCGAGGAGAACTAGCATTGATGCGGGGAGTTCAGATTGGAACTCTGTACAAGCTGCAAGGCAGCACTATTGTTGATGGGTGCAACAGTTATGTGGTTCCTGAAAGTGGAGCAGAAAAATCTAGTGGTCTCTAGAGAAAAGACCATGTTGTGGCATCAAAGGCTTGGACATATTGGAGAGAATGGCCTTTTAATACTTCATGGTAAAGGTATGGTAGAAGGTATGAGTAATAGCTCTCTGGATTTTGATTTCTATGAAAAATGTGTATATGGGAAGTAGAATCGGGTGAGTTTCCCCTCTGGTGGTAAGAGGGAAAAACAAATATTAGAGCTTGTGCACAATGATGTGTTTGGACTTGTGAAGGTTCCATAATTGGATAAGTCTATGTACGATGTATCATTTATAGATGACTTCTCAAGAAATACATGGATATATTTCCTTAATAAGAAATTTGAAGTCTTTGACTAGTTTAAAGAATTTAAAGCTTTGGTGGAAAACCATATAGAGAAGAAGATAAAGGTGTTGAGGACAGATAATGGTGGAGAGTTTTGCAGTAAGGAATTTGAAGAATTTTGTAAGAAGTGTGGTATAGCACAGCAGAAGACTACTCCATATACACCTCAACAAAATTGAGTTGCAGAAAGAATGAAAAAGACGTTGATGGAAATGGCAAGAAGCATGCTCATTTGTGTCGGGTTAGGACAAGAATTCTAGGTAGAGGCGGTGGAGACAACATGTTACCTGGTCAATAGATCACCTTCATTAGCGTTGGAGGATAAGACTGCACAAAAGGTATGGACTGGTAAGAAACCCTCTCTTTCACATCTGAAGGTATTTGGATGTGATTCATATGTACATGTTCCAAAGGAGAAATGAACCAAGTTGGATAGTAAATTTGAAAAGTGCATCTTTATTGGGTATAAAAATGGTTTAAAGGGCTATAAGCTTTGGAACCCAGTTGTGGAGCTATAAAAAGGGTCTCTTTCACCTCTAATTACCTCACATTAATATGTCAATCTGGGAACATTTTGTTATTTCAAAGAGTGTCTCAGTCTAAGGCTATCATTTTCCAGAGTAATGCTAGTAGTACAGTGTTTGAAAATACAAGAATAAACAGATGCTTGTTTATAGCTTAACTACTTCAAAAGATTAAATCACACATTCAGAAAACTAAGCAATTTATCAGTTAAGGGTTCGGTAGCAATAACCCATCCCTTTAGAAACTGATGTAAAAGGAAATCAGAGAATAGATCATGGGTCTGGGAGCCGGACAATAGATGTCAATGCTCACTACAGCCTGAGATCGTTCTTCACACCAATAACAAGAAATGGAACAGCAGATAAGAAATGGAACAGCAATTCAAAAATCGAACAGCAAATCTGAAATGGAACAGCAAACCTGAAATGGAACAACAAAACCTGAAATGGAACAGCAAATCGGAAATGGAACAGCAGTTAAGAAATAGAAAAGCAACTAATCCAACAAGCAGTAACATCTTAGTCTATCATATCAAATGCATTAATTGTAATCTACAGGAGTTAAACGGCAATCCTTCACCCTTAAGGACATATTGAATAACACACACAAATGGAACAGCACTAATTACTGATAAATTATGGAACAGCTCTTGAAACCATGCATACACACAACACACTTAAATAGTAGTATGGTCCGGTTATCACCTCAGTTAGAAAGAATACGACTGCATTTCAAGATAGAACAACATTATTCATAAATCCAACATTCGCAAAGATCATAACTTCCAAGATGAATTCCGTAATTTTAATGAACAAGTGCACAGCACAAAGGCTCTGTAATGGAATAGCAACAGTATTCTGTAAATACTAGCAGTATTATATCAACACCTGAAAGAATAATGCTTACGTTGCAGAGTCAATACAATAGTTCTATATTCTGAAACCTTAGTAATTTAAGCATAACAGAGCATGTGATGTAAACTTACAAAACACATCAGATTACCAAATAACGTCAATAAGCAAACCATGTGAAAACCAAACGTAATGGTGCAAGAGCAAGTGTCCTCCAGGGCCGGGCCCTTAGCCTCCAGGGGTACACCGCTTGAAATTATTCCAGCCTCAAAGATGAAATAGTAACCAAGTTTGTATTAATTCATAAAGTAAAATTACTGTAGAGCAGTTCTTAACGAGATTTGACGATCACAGTTTTGATCTTAAACGAAATTACATAAAAGCATAACAACATCTAACTCCCTCCTCCTGAGCTAACAGTGCTGCCCCTTTTATAAGGGTGATGAAAGAAATATCTAAGTGCATAAATAGATAAAACAACGATCCCTCAGGATCAAGGATCCTGAGGGATTCGCCGAACCGTTAGTCCTTAGTCATTTCTTTTCTTTCTTGCACCGAGCTGATATCTCCACTTCCTTTCTCGGGCTGATTTGCTTTGATCTTGTTTGCATACGGTCTCCCATCGAAGGGACAGTGGTTAACCCGTCCTTGTCTTTTCCTGTGGAACGAAAACTTCTCATTTTTCCTCTGTCCTGCATAAGGAAATGACAATTGTCAACATTTTCACCTTGCATATTAATCTCACATGTTTTATTACAATTCTTTATCGTTTTCTGAGTTCATGATGCAAAAAGGTTTGTAAATTCTAATGAAAAGACGTTGAAATAATCATCAAAAACATACCTTCTTTAGTACTCCACACACCCCCCTGCTTACCCTTTTTCATGCCCTCATGAAAACATTGTAGTTGACGTGTAAGGCAGTGAGTGAGTAGGCTAGAGATGGAATCTCATGTGAAGGCCTACAGCCATGATGCGTAACTAGGTATTCAAAGAAATGGCATGTCTGACCCTCAGGCATCTCATACAGGGCTTGGTATCCGGGTGCAGGGTGCCAAATAATTGGACTCCGGAACCTATATCCTAACCAGGATGGCCCTGCCCTCAAAACGATTTCGCCATAGAGGTGCAAGCGGTTGGTAGCTAATTTAAAATTCTCATACTTAAATGGTTCCCTGAGCTGAATATTCGGATTAGATATTTGATACCGGAATTTAGCTGCATCAATGGCAGGGTCTTTGATAGAGAAAATGTATTCTAATCCCTGTCGAATGATTGCCTCATGCATGGGTCCTAATGCTTCAATTACACCTGGAGTCTTCATGAGGTTTCTATGTTTTATCCATAACTGTACTAGATCCCTAGGCTCAGCTCTTATCCATAAATCTAATCTGTTTTCTTGTCTTTGGAAAGCTTTATAGGCTTTGAGCCATTTAATTTGATTTACCCCAAATGAAATAAATGCCTGTAATTGGATATCCCCAAGAAAAGGGCCAGGGTTCAGCTCAGTCTCCTATTCTAATACAAGGTTATGTAAATAAAACTCACACAGTAGTCTCTAAACTCTTACCCGTAGTTCTTACAGCAGTTTATAAAATCATTAACAGCCTTTAACAGCCTTTATTTTCAATTGCAAATATATTTCCATTAAAAACAAGGCATAATTCTTGCTCAGGGGCTCTACATGCTAGGACGTCATTGTATAAAGAACATAAGGTATCCATCTACTTGATAACTACATCTAACCTACGAGTTACCTTCGCGACTTTCTCTTGTTCCCTTCGCCACCCCTCAAAGGCCTCGCTTTCGAATAGATTGACGTTCCTAAGTTGTTGTTGTAGCTCTTCATACTTTTCTCGAGGGACCGTTTGCTCTCTAAGCTTTTCTGCTTCCTACTGAGCTTGCTTCAAACCATCCTGTAGGGTTACTATTTTTGGATCTCTTTTCCATTCGGCAGTGAAGGCGGGGAGTTTTACCTGAACTTTCCTGTTGTGTTGCTTTGAGTTCATAACCCTTATTACTCCCGAAAGTGGTGCCTCCGTTTGAATTTTCTTATCACGGATCAATATCTCATCCATTTCTATCTTAACATGAATATCAGCCCATTGTTGTTCCTTTTCAATTGGAATAGCAGTCTGTTTCTCAGCGTCATTTGGAACAGCAGCTTGGCTTTCGATAGGGTTTTGAACAGCAGGATGGATTCTGGTCCTCCGCCCCTTTGCCTTGAGGGGTTTTGCTGGAGTGGTCACATTTTTCCTTCCCGAAGTCCTTTTTACCCTTTGTCTTGCTTTTAGAATCTTAATCTGCTGATGGAGTTGGACTATTATGTTCAATAATATTTGTTGTTCCTTTCGCAATTCCCTAATTCCTGCAATTTCCTTAGAAGGAACAGCAGGCTTTTCACTGCGGCCTGGACTGCGACTAATTTCCTGATTCTCTTTCTGGGGTGTTTCTTCATTGTTCTGCTCTGGCTGCTCCAGGGAAAGAACCCTAATTGGTTTTGTTATTTCTTGGGCGACCTCTTTTTCTGCCCCTGTTTCCTCCGAAATTTCTTCTGGTGCCTTCTGGTTAGGAATGGATTGTTCCTATTTAGCATCTCTTGTCATATTTTCATCATGAACAGGTAGATTCCCTTATTCTACCTCCTTTACATGTGATTCTTCGAGTGCATTTTCCTCCTAGGGTTTCTCTTCGGCATGGAGGTCTGATTGACTGGAAGGTTGGCCATATTCGCCCATATTAGCCAAAACTTTGGCCAATTCATCTTCTCCCAATGGGTCCTGCAATGGGCCACCTTCCTATTGTTCCATTTCCTCCTTCTACTCGGATTGTTCGACTTCTTCTTCTTTGTCTCCTTCTTCTTCAGATTGCTCGGCTTCTTCCTCCTTTTCTTCTTCTTCTTCTTCAAATTGCTCTGCCTCTTCTTCTTTTCTTCTTCTTCTTCTTCAGATTGCTCTGCCTCTTCTTCTCTTTCTTCTTCCTCCTCTTCCTGCATTTCTTTCTCATTGTCTTCCTCTTCTGGCCGTGGGGGTTGCTCATCTTCTATTTCTACTGGCTAGCTGGTGCTTTCTTGGGGCTTCTCCAACCCCCCTCGTAGTCGTGCTAGTCAGACCAATTTCCTGCGTTTTTTTGGCCGCTCGGGTGTGCTGGTGGCCTGTTTACGCTTTGCCTATTTCCTGTGTTTTTCTAGACGCTCAGGTGTACTAGTGACATGTTTCCATTTTTCTGGACGCTCGGGTGTACTGGTGGCATGTTTACGTTTTGGGGATGGTGTGGTCAATCCCCCATTTATTATGGCAATTAACTCTTCCCAGCTGCTCTGTTGTTGGGTGAAGCTATGGCTGACTATCAACCGAATCAACCCATGATGACTAACAACTGACTCTACATGCTGTGTATTTTTTATGCTCCGTGCAACGTCATGAAGTAATGAATTCAACAATGCAGGTAAATTTACAGAGCATTTTTGTTTTAGTACAGCTAAGAGTTTAAGATGTCGTGGTCTTACCACGTCTTTTCTGCCTTCACAGGTGATGTAGCTTTGAATGGTCTTCGCCAATTCTGCCCACGACTCTCCTAGTGCTGCTGGCAGAACCCCCTTTCGTCTAATTGTCAGGCTCTGGCCTTCGTCCTGGAAGATTTCTATAATCTTCTGCAATCTCTCCTTCTTTAACGTCCATACAGGTCCAAAGGCTGGCAGTCCCGAGACTTCTACGATTATGTCGTTGGTGACTACTATGCATTTCCCCCTCACTGTGGAGTGATCCTCTTGCAAGTTCTACAAGATTCAATTGCCACAGTCTCGTTAGATTCTTGCAAGCGGTTGAGATAAGTTAGCCACCCTACTCTTGCCAGGATTTCTTGGGCAGCAGCAGAGACTGTTAACACTTGCGGTTCTCTCCGAATTGATCTTCCTCTCATGGTTTCGTTGTAAACTCTCAATGGAACAACAGCTGTTCGCGTTGTTGAAACATAGAGAAGCTGATAGACACAAGACTCGTTCAAACTCTAATGCTGGAGAGTATACAATGGAAATGGCTTTGAACAGCAAGTCATGCAGAAAAAATAAAATAAAAAGAAATAGTATATCATTGAGCCGTGTTATACCCCAGCACACAACTTCTCGAATAGTGAGCTAACACGTAATCCAGGGAATGATGAGGTTAACCTTCCCCCCCCCCCCCCGCAATGTGATAGGTTGTCTCAGCCATCAAATAAAGGAGCAGTGCCCGCTCTGCAACAGAGTCCTTAAGGAACAGCGTATGGCAATATGCCATGTTTACAAAAGTAGAAAATTACCGAAATCGAGGCGTAGAGTTGTGTCGCTTAATACGTAAGAGACTGTGGTGATATGATGAAAGGTTGGGGATAAGACATTTTCCGTAAATAGAGAGTTTCATGCGGTCATTGTCAATTGTTCTGTCATGATTGGTGATAATATATATTCATGCGTTGTATGGTTTGGGAAATAATATATAATTAATTACTAAGGCATAAGAAACAGAAAGGTGCTAATAACTTACCTATTGGTGTAAACTCTGCTGCCGACAGGTGTCCATAACCTTGGCAGAGTTGTTTATTTCACCCATGGAACCATGATCCTTTGTGCATGCTTAGGAAATGTTGTGTAATGTCAAAATGTAGGCCATTATACTGGCTTTGTGACCAGTTAGCCATAATGCCATTCACGAGGAAGGAGCGAAAAGTGGGCAGGCCAGCTCGTAATGAGACCTCCTGTTCCAAGGGTTGTTTGTTTGATATACCTTTTGGACCATATCCCTGGTGTGGTGGCCATAGTGGGAATTCCACTTCGCTTTCGTCCTCATGATCATGGTAGGCTGGCTCTTAATGAGACCCCCTATCCTGCATTTGACAACCTATAAGTCATGTTTGCTCTTTTTTCTTTCTTTTTCATAAAGTATTTTCCCTATTTATACACAAAGGGTGGTTCAACACTTCTTAAGAGTAAGAATAGTGGAAGAAGTCTTAACATCTCAATAGGAAGATATAACCCTTTGCTCTTATTCCTGAATAATAATCAAAGAGGATTAAAAGGGATCAACATGATAGAGATAACCAATCAGAGCAGAATTAGTAGAACAATGACAGCAAAAGTTGATGAATAAATGTGTCCTTCCTTCTGTTCTCTTACCAATTCAAGGCAATTTCTTATAAAGATAGCGATTTATGATTGACTGATTTCAGTATGTTGTGATTTTGTATCCATTGCATAAGTGCATAGTTGTATTCTAAAAGACTTGAAAGCACAGGAACAATAAGTGTCCTTAATTTAGAACAGCAAAAGGAACAAACTGTTTCACAGGGAGAGCAAAAGCATGCAAGTGGTGTTCCTTTTGAGAAAAGGAACAACAAAAGACCACAAATGTTGTTCCTTTGGAAAAGGAACAACAGAAAATGCAAATGTCGTTCTTTTGAAAAAGGAACAGCAAAGATGGAAAACGTTGTTCCTTTAAAAAAGGAACAGCAGAACACATGGATGTCGTTCCTTTGGAAAAGGAACAGCAGAAATCAAAAACGTTGTTCCTTTGGAAAAGGAACAGCAAAACACACAAATGTCGTTCCTTTGGAAAAGGAACAGCAAAAATCGAGAATGTTGTTCCTTTGGAAAAGGAACAGCAAAACACACAAAAATGTTGTTCCTTTGGAAAATGAACAGCAGAAATCGAAAATGTTGTTCCTTTAGAAAAGGAACAGCAAAAATACACGAATGTTGTTCCTTTGGAAAAGGAACAGCAGAAAGCGAAAATGTTGTTCCTTTGGAAAGGGAACAGCAAAACACACAGAAATGTCGTTCCTATGGAAAAGGAATAGCATAAATCGAAAATGTTGTTCCTTTGGAAAAGAAACAGCAAAACACACAGAAATGTTGTTCCTTTGGAAAAGGAACAGCAAAACACACAGAAATGTTGTTCCTTTGGAAAAGGAACAGCAGAAATTGAAAATGTTGTTCATTTTCCAAAGGAACAGCAAAACACACAGAAATGTCATTTCTTTGGAAAAGGAACAGCAGAAATCAAAAACGTTGTTCCTTTGGAAAAGGAACAGCGAAACAAGAAAATGTCATTCATTTGGAAAAGGAACAACAGAAAACGAAAATGTTGTTCCTTTGAAAAAGGAACAGCAAAAACACACAAATGTCGTTCTTTTAGAAAAGGAACAGCAGAAAATGAAAATGTTGTTCCTTTGGAAAAGAAACAGCTGAAATCGAAAATGTTGTTCTTTTGGAAAAGGAACAGCAAAACACACCAATATCGTTCCTTTGGAAAAGGAACAGTAGAAATCGAGAATGATTTTCTTTTGGAAAATGAACAGCAAAAACACACAAATGTCGTTCCTTTGGAAAAGGAACAGCAGAACACAGAAATAAAGAAAAAGAACAAAATTACAGCAAAATGAAGGCTGATCCAAAGGGGTTGTTCTTTTGAAAAAGGAACAGCCAGAAGAAAATGTTGTTCTTTTGAAAAAAAAGGAACAACAAAACATTGATTCAAAAATATGTACAAAAATGATTCAAGAAAAGAAATTATGTACAAACTGTAAAAAGAAATCAATTCCTTAATGAATTACAGGTGAGGAAGACTTCTCTTCCTCCCCCAAAATCTCCATATCTGAGTCTCGGCGTAGCTACTGGCAGAAGGACTCCCGAGTGAGTGGTTTGCGATAAAGACGAACTTGGTGGCCATTTGCCTTGAAGGCATATCCAGAGCCATCAATAGTGATTAGAGTAAGGGTGCCATTGTCATGCACCTTCTGAATTTCATATGGTCCCAACCAACAAGTCTGGAGTTTCCCGGGGAAGTCCTGAAACCTGGAGTCGTACAAAAGAGCCCAGTCTCCTTCATGGAAGACTTTATTTTTAATGAGAGCATCATGCCATTTAGCTCACTGCTACTGAATCAGAGCAGTGTTTTGAAGTGCAGAGAGCTTAATTTCGTCCAACTCATTGATCTGTTGTAATCGATTAATCTGTGCCTCGGTTAGATCTAAGCCAACTTCCTGTGTTGTTCGTAATGTTTGGATTTCGAATTCTATGGGGAAAATGGGTTGTTTTCCAAACACTAATTGATAAGGTGAGTAACCAGTGGTACTTCTCCATGTTGTTCTGTAAGCCCATAGTGCTTCAAGTAGTCTAGCAGCCCAATCACGTCTAAGTGATGCAATGGTTTTCCTTAGGATTGCTTCTATTATTTTATTGTTGCTTTCTCCCTGCCCATTTGCCTGTGGGTGGTATGGAGTAGTGATTTTATGCTGGATATGATAGTTGTTGAGTGTTGCAGCTATTATGTTCCCAGCAAACTGTGGTCCACCGTCTGTAATTATCTCTTTTGGAAGGCCATAACGTACAAATAGATGGAAAAGGAACTGTATGACAGAGTCCTCTATAGCTCTTGGCAATGCCTCTGCTTCAACCCACTTGGTGACATATTCTGTTGCCACCAAAATATATGTTTTCTAGTTTGATGTTGGGTTAATTGGTCCAACGAAGTCAAGATCCCATCGCTCGAATGGTTCGATGACTAGCTGTGGTTTCAGAGGCATCTCATCAAACTAACCAGGGCGTCCTGCGCTCTAGCAACTGTCACAGGCTTAGACAAATTTCTTTGCATATTTGAAAATCGTGGGCCAATAATACCTTGTTTGTAGCACTTTATGTCAAGTTCTGCGATCGGTGAAATGTCCACCACATGGTCCGTCATGGCAGCCTTTCAAAATGTCAAAGATTTCATCTTCTCGAACGCATCTCCTGATATGCATGCCTGCCCCTGTGTGGAAGAAATAGCCCCCAATCTGAGAAAATCGAGTACTCCGTTGAAAAATTTGTTTCTGCTCATTAGGGGTTAGATGCTTTGGTAGTTTACCTACTGCTAGGTAATTGGCAACATCGGCATACCAGGGTGTTTGAACAGCCACAGCAAACAGATGCTTGTCTTGAAATTGATCTTCAACTACTGCTCCATCAATTGGCTTTGGCATTCTTGAGAGAAAATCTGCTACAGGATTTTCTTTTCCAGGTTGATCCTTGATTGTAATATCAAATTCCTGCAATAAAATCAGCCATCTAGTTATTCTGCCATTTGTGATAGGCTTGTTTGCTAAATATTTTATGGCAGAATGCTCTGTGTACAAAATAACAGGATATCCAGTAATGTAATGTCTGAACTTATTGACAGCATGTATTACAGCTAGAAATTCTTTTTCAGTAACAGTGTAGTTTAATTCAGCAGGGGATAAATTTTTGCTAATGTAATAAATTCCATATGGTGTTCTATCCTCTTCCTGCCCAAGGACCGCTCCAATGGTTGTATCTGAGGCATCAGATGATATCTGGAATGGCAAATCCCAATTTGGTCCTCGAAGGACTGGGGCTGTGGATACGAGCTTCTTCAGATCCTTGAAAGCACGTTCACATTTTTCTGTCCAAAGAAAATCGACGTTATTATTTAGTGCATACAAAGGTGCAGCAATATGTGAATAATGTTCTATAAACCTCCTGTAATAACCAGAAAATCCAAGAAAACTGCGTACCTCTGTTTGAGTGGTAGGAGTGGGGATAAGAAAAGTATTTGGATTTTGGCTCGGTCTACCTGAATGCCAGTTGTTGAAATATAGTGTCCTAGGATAAGTCCTTTTGTCATCATCATATAACATTTTTCATGGCTTAAACAAAGCCTGGTAGCAATGCAGCGTTGTAGGACTTTTTCCAGTGTATCCAGTGCTAGATCGAAATCATCTCTGTATGGTGTAAAGTCATCCATATATACTTCAAGTCCTTCATTTATTAAATCTGCAAAAATGCTAAGGATAGCCCTTTGAAATGTGGCAGGAACATTGCATAAGCCAAAAGGTAAAACTCGGTAGGCAAATGTTCCCCAAAGACAAGTAAAAGTAGTTTTGTCTTGGTCTTCACGGGCAATCTATATCTAATTGTATCCATTGAAGCCATCCAGGAAAGAAAAGAATTTATTTCCTGCCAAAGTGTCTAATACTTGGTCGATGAATGGGAGAGGGAAGTGGTATTTTTGTGTTGCTTTATTTAGCTCCCTGTAGTCCACACAGATTCCCCATTTCCCATTCTTTTTTGGTACCACCACAAGCGGAGAGACCCATTTACTATCAGAGATAGGGTAGATAAAATTGACATCTAAAAGTTTTTGAAGTTCAGCTTTTACCACATCTTTTAGATGAGGATTTAGTCTCCTCTGAGGCTGTCGAACAGGTCTCGCATCTTTTTCTATGTAAATGTGGTGTGTACATAATTGGGGATCAATTCCTTTCATATCAGGGTAGTCCCATGTAAATGCTTCTTTATATTTCCTTAACACATGGATGAACTTCATTTCTTGTTCGGATGTGAGGTTGGCATTAATGTTTAAGGTTTTTCCCGGTTCAATTTCCACAATTTTACTATTTGCAATAGAGGTGACAAGTATTGTATGATCATGTGTATCTTTCATAGGATCTTCTTCTAATTCATTATCAAATGTTGCTTTTATCATATGACATTGTGTGCAGGATGTGAGTTTAGTTTGACTAATGAAATTATTAATGGCATCGGCTTCTGTTTTGTCTTTTAAATCAAGTGCCTCTTGTATAGTTAATGGAGATCTAATGTTATCAGTAAGGTATGATACAGGGTGCCTATTAGTTTTGACTATTGTGACACTTGGCTGCGCTGGAGGATATAGAACTAAGTTCTTGATATCTGTTCCCCTGGTTATAATCATATTTCCTTGCCGACAGCCAATATAGGCATCGGCAATGGCGAGCCAAGGTCTACCTAAAATCAATGGATGTCCATCAAGTCGGGTTTTGGGATTTATTATCAGAAAATCGATTGGATATTCCCAGGATTCAACAGAGACCATGACATCATGTAGTGTGCCCTCTGGCCTAACCACAGATCGGTCAGCCAATTCTAGCAAGGTAGAGGTGGGTTCTATAGATGTAATGCCTAGATTTTGGCAAGTAGTGGTTGTTAAGATATTGATTGCAACTCCTAGATCAACTAAGGCATTGGACAGGGTCTGACCATAAATTTGGACAGTTACTATTGGGTTTCCTGGATCTTCATATTTAATGGGTGTTTCTTTTCCTGATAATAAGTCAGATAGAGTGTCGACTACTTGGACTCTTGGATTATTTGTTATATTCCTCCTTGGTTTCTTTATTCACAATTCTTTGATAGTTTTTACGTATATCGAGATGTCTTGAATGGCTTGGAGGAATGGAATTTTTCTGTACAAATTTTGTAATTCTCCCAGAATGTCAAAATCGGGATATTGTATAGGTCGAGGTATGACTAATCGTTCTGGGAATGGGGGAGAGGATGTGGTTGCTTGATTATGAGTTTGTTGTTTATTCCCATCCTCTTCTTGTGACAGATGTTCTCTGGGTAACTGATTTTCAACCTAAACTGTCTTATCTCCCTCAGTGTCAATAATACGCCCAGATCTTAACTGAAGATCATTACACTCCCTCAGATCGGCTCCTACTTCTGGTGTTTCTATGATTTGGAGAGATTGGACCGGTATGTTGTTCGGGTTGGAGTTGGGTTGGGCTGGGAGTTGCAGTCTCAGATTAGACTGGGGATTTTGTTGTAAGGCTGGCAGTGTATGTTGAGGGAGAGGAATGGTTCCTACTGGCTGATGCATTGGTCTCTGCAAGTTTGTCTGCCATGCTGAACTTTGTGAAGTAGGGGGAGTCCATTATGGTGGGTATGGGTTGCTTTGCCAATATGGTGGGGTATAAGGAAGATTCGGCCAACCAGATTGGCTTGCCTGATTCAGCCACGGGTTTGAGGAAGGAAACGACTGTGGTGACCAATTTGAAAATGGGGGTTGGAATTGACTTTGCCACATATTATACTGTTGAGCATTATACTGCGAAGGCTGAAAAGAAGAAGTTGGGTCTGGAAGCATACCAGATTGTCGCGGCTGCCACTGACGGTGTTGGTTAAGCAAATACACCGATTCTGGCTCTTCTTCTGCTTCCTTATATACTACTTTCAATCCAGGAAGTGAGGGACAGCTCTCCGTAAGGTGATATTTTGTGCAGATGGCGCATGTTTGGACTGCATCCAGTGGACGCTCCTTATGGTTATGCTTCATCCTGTATCTGGGACAGAAGATTGCCAAATTCTGTTCTGCCTCCATTTGCTTCTGCTTGGCCTACATAATATCAAGTTGTGTAGTTAGTGTCCCTAGTATATCAGTTTTAAAATTTTCCAATAAATTTCCAATTTCTACACGCGTTACTCCTTCTGTCGAGATTTTATTATCTCTTACAAACCGATCATGTTCTGTCGGTTTTACTCTTGTGCTGCCTCTCGAGCTCCTAATACATAAATCAATAATGTCAGCAAAAATTTCTTGATAAATATCTCCTTTTCCCATAATGTTTAATGTTTCGATCCATTGTTCCTTCATGCGCCTTATTAATGTTTTTTTCAACACATTATCAGGTAAAGGCAGTGATGCATAAGGAGATCTTTGTAGATTATACTGGAAACGTTCCACATACTCCTCTAATGTTTCGTTTGGTCTAGCTATCATCTGGAATATTTCATCATTTAGTTCTCTAGACCTGCAATAGTCCTGATATATTTTTAGAAAAGATTCTTTCATTTGATCACAGTTATTTATAACCCCGCCACCTAATCCCATAAACCATCTTAAAGCAGCCCCTTTTAGTGTATAGCGAAATAGTTTCAGTTTCTGGGGGTCGGAGGTGTAATCATATCCCCTGCACAGTACATCAAATTCAAATAAAAATGCATCCGCATCTTCTGATGTAAGACCATGGAATGTAGGGATATGTTGAAGAGGGATTGCTTTCATAGGCGCATTTGCTGCAGAATCCACTATGGGGTATTGTAATGTAGAGGTTTGAGTGCTTGGCTAGTTTTGAGCCATTGGGTCGAATATATGCCAATAACCTTCTGGGATATCTAGGAGGGTATTCCTAGGTTGAGAGGGAATGGCTTTAACAGGAATAGTTTTAATAGCACTTCCTCTATCTGGGATAATGAGAGTGCCTAATGTCTGAAGAGATTGAGTTTCTTCAAAGATGATTTTTGCAGCACTTCCCTTGTCTGGGCTGTTTAATGGTTGAATTGTCTCAAGAGGAGATCTCGGTTCCTCGGTTTCCCCTATCTCTCCTCCTCCTTCACAAAGATTACTGAAATTCCCTTCCTGCAATCATTCTGGAGTAGAATTTTCAATTTCTTGAAAGTCCTACTCTTCAGTTTGACTATGCACCTCACCAAAGGCTACAGATGGTGATCCTGTGGCCTGAAGGGAACTAGTAGGCTATTTAGAAATAATTTTCCTGGGTCCTACTGATGGCTGAGATTCTGCTTTCTTGTAGATTTCGTCTATGAAGGTTGATTAGCCAAGGGTCACCGGCCCCTTAGCTTTTTCTGGCTTGGGTAGAGGTTTGGAATTTTTTCCTGGCTTTTTATGGTAGTCATGCACTCAAATTAACAACTAAATCCTACTCAAACAAAACAGCAGCAAATCTGCAGGAAAGCGGGCAGAGAAGCAGGGCTTTTACATGCTCCACTCGTAGGTTCTTACCTTCCATTTTCAAAACCCAATTCTTCCCTAGTAGGTTCGTACACTACTCTGAAAAAAAAAAAAAAAAAATAAATAAATAAAAATAAAAAAAAAAAATAAAAAAAAAAAAAAAAAAAAAATAAAAATAAAAATAAAAATAAATAAAAATAAAATAAAAATAAAAATAAAATAAATAAATAAATAATAAATAAAATTAAATAATAAATAAATATAAATAAATAATAAATAAATAAATATAATAAAATTAAATAAATAAATAAATAAATAAAATAAATAAATAAATATAAATAAAATAAAATTGGCTACACTCTTTCCCCGACAACGGCCGCAAAATGTGGAGCTATAAAAAGGGTCTCTTTCACCTCTAATTACCTCACATTAATATGTCAATCCGAGAACGTTTTGTTATTTCAAAGAGTGTCTCAGTTTGAGGCTATCATTTGCTAGAGTAATGCTAGTAGCACAGTGTTTGAAAATAAAAGAATAAATGGATGCTTGTTTACATCTTAACTACTTCAAAAGATTAAATCACACATTTAGAAAACTAATCAATTTATGAGTCAAGGGTTCGGTAGCAATAACCCATCCCTTTGGAAACTGATGGAAAAAGAAATCAGAGAATAGATCGTGGGTCTGGGAGCCGGACAATAGATGTCAATGCTCACTACAGCCTGAGATCGTTCTTCACACCAATAACAAGAAATGGAATGGCAGATAAGAAATGGAATAGCAATTCAGAAATTGAACAGCAAATCTGAAATGGAACAGCAGTTAAGAAATAGAACAGCAACTAAGTCCAACAAGCACTAACATCTTAGTTTATTAGATCAAATGCATTAATTGTAATCTACAGGAGTCAAACGGAAATCCTTCACCCTTAAGGACGGATTGAATAACACACACAAATGGAACAGCACTGATTACTAATAAATTATGGAACAACGTTTGAAACCATGCATACACACAACACACTTAAATAGTAGTCTGATCCAGTTATCACCTCAGTTAGAAAGAATACGACTGCATTTCAAGATAGAACAACATTATTCATAAATCCAACAATCGCAAACATCATAACTTCCAAGATGAATTCTGTAATGTTAATGAACAAGTGCACAGCACAAACGCTCTGTAATGGAACAGCAACAGTATTCTGTAAAAACTAGCAGTATTATATCAACACCTAAAAGAATAGTGCTTACGATGCAGAGTCAATACAATAGTTCTATCTTCTGAAACCTTAGTAATTTAAGCATAACAGAGCATGTGATGTGAACTTACAAAACACATCAGATTACCAAATAACGTCAATAAGAAAACCACGTGAAAACCAAACGTAATGGTACAAGAGCAAGTGTCCTCCAGGGCTGGGCCCTTAGCCTCCAGGGGTACACCGCTTAAAGTTATTCCAGCCTCAAAGATGAAATAGTAACCAAGTTTGTATTAATGCATAGAGTAAAATTACAGTAGAGCAATTCTTAACGAGATTCGATGATCACAGTTTTGATCTTAAACGAAATTACATAAAAGCATAACAACATCTAACTCCCTCCTCCCGAGCTAACAGTGCTGCCCATTTTATAAGGGTGACGGCGGAGATATCTAAGTGCAGAAATAGATAAAATAGTGATTCCTCAGGATCAAGGATCCTGAGGGATTCGCCGAACCATTAGTCCTCAGTCATTTCTTTTCTTTCCTGCGCCGAGCTGATATCTCCACTTCCTTTCCTGGGCTGATTTTCTTTGATCTTGTTTGCATACGGTCTCCCGTCGAAGGGACGGCGGTTAACCCATCCTTGTCTTTTCCTTTGGAACGGAAACTTCTCGTTTTTCCTCCGTCCTGCATAAGGAAATGACAATTGTCAGCATTTTCGTCTTGCATATTAATCTCACATGATTTATTACAATTCTTTATCGTTTTCCGAGTTCATGATGCAAAAAGGTTTGTAAATTCTAATGAAAAGACACTGAAATAATCATCAAAAACATACCTTCTTTAGTACTCCACACCAGTAACAAGGAAGGTTGCGTACAACCAATATGTGGTGTTTAGAGAGGTAAAAGATGATGTTAAACATGGAGTCCAACCAAAGGAACCTGAGAAGATAGAGTTTGAACTTAAGAAGGAAGAATTAGACTCTACAACAGAGGAGGAATTAGAAGATGAAGAGCCACAAACTCTGGGTGTGAGAATATTAGTTCGAGAAAGAAGGTAGCCAGAAAGGTATATTCCATTTGCTTTCTGTTCAAATTTTGCCTTATCCATTACTGACGATGATCCCAGAACTGTGAAGGAAGCAGGAGATTCAGAGGACGGAAAACTCTATAAAGAGGCCATGGTTGATGAAATGACATCTTTACACAAAAATGAGGCTTGGGATCTGGTGGAGTTTTCAGCTGAAAGAAAACCCATTGGAAGCAAATGGGTGTTCAAGAGGAAGACAAATGCAAAAGGAAAGGTGGAGAAATACAAAGCTCGGTTGGTAGCAAAAGATTATTCCCAGGTGCTGTGAATTGATTTTGGTGATATTTTTTCTCTTGTTTCCAAGGTAGCTTCTATTAGATTACTTTTTATTTGTTGTTGTTGTTTTTAATTTTGAGGTAGAACAGATGGATGTGAAGACAACATTTCTTCACAAGGATCTGGAAGAAGAGGTCTACATGAAGCAACCTGAAGGATTTGCGATGAAGGGTAAGAAAGAACTGGTATGCAAGTTAAATAAGTCTCTATATGGGTTAAAACAATCACCAAGGATGTGGTATCAGAAATTTGATACATTTATATGGGGACTTGGCTTCACTAGAAGAAAAGAAGATCACTGTGTGTATTTTAAATTAATCGGTGACCATGTTATTTATCTAGTCTTGTATGTGGATGATATTTTGTTGGTTGGAAATGACAAAGAAATTATCCAGGATTTGAAGACCCAATTGTCCTCCAAGTTCGACATGAAAGATCTTGGTGCTGCAAACTATATTTTGGGCATGGAAATTAAAAGAGATTGGCCAAAGAGGAAGCTCTGGTTAAACCAGAGGAAGTATGTCGAGACAATATTGCAGAGGTTTAATATGCAAGATAGTAAACCAGTGAAGGTTCCTATTCCTGTAGGTGCAAAGTTATATGTTGAACAGTGTCCCAAGACACAAAAAGAGGAAGAGGATATGTGACATGTTCGATATGCAAGTGCAGTCGATAGCTTGATGTATGCGATGGTTTGTACTAAACTAGACATTGCACATGCAGTGGGAGTATTGAGTAGGTTTATGTCAAAACTAGGGAAGGAGCATTGGATAGCAGTGAAGCGAGTTTTCAAGTATTTGCGTGGCACTAGTGATTATGGTTTGTGCTACCAAGGAAGACCAAGATTGGATAGAGTTTTGGATATCTATGGCTTTGTTGATGCGAATTAGGCTGGAGATTTGGATCAGAGAAGATCTACAAGTGGGTATGTCTTTAACCTATTTGGAGGTGTAGTTAGTTGGATGAGTAAGAAACAATCTGTAGTAGCACTATCAACTACAGAGGCAGAATACATGGCAGCCGCTCATGCAAGCAAGGAAGTAGTTTGGTTGCAGAGATTGTGTTCAAGTATGGGGTTAGTATAGGGAGCTATAAGGATAGAATGTGACAGCCAAAATGCAATTTTCTTAGCAAAGAACCCTTCTTACCATTCAAAGACAAAGCACATTGATGTTCAGTATCACTTTGTGAGGGATATGATAGAAGACAAAAAGGTATTGTTGGTAAAGGTGGACACTTTGAAGAATACTGCAAATGCATTGAAAAAATATGTGAGCTCTGAGAAGTTCTCTTGGTGTAGAGAAACAATGGGTGTTTTAGGGCTGGATCAATGACTAAGCTCTCTTGTGTCCCCCTATGGAAAAAAAACAACAAGTGGGAGAATGTTGGGATGTGTTATATTCTTTCCACGACTAGCCTCCCTAGTGAATCGGGGGGTTATAAGGGGGGCAAAGCCCCCCCTTTGTTGCACCGATTACGCAGTGGTAGGGTCGCAAGGGGGGTAGCAGCTACCCTTTTCCAGGGGGTTTAAGGGGCGCTGGTAACCCCGCTTTACAGGGTTCGGGGCAGCGCCCCGGGAAAAAAAAATTGGACCCTATATTAGGTTGGGCAGACCTACCTATGGTTTTGTGCATGATTTTCACACATGGTTTTGGACGCGATGGTTTTCGGTCCATGGTTTTGGACATGATGGTTTTTGGTCCATGGTATTAGATGCTTCGGCATGTATAAATATGTATTGTAATATTGAAAGGAAAATAATGAAAAATCAAGTTGGTATTCTCGGTTTTGGGATCAAGGGGAAAATCTCTGTGTATATGTGTTTTATGTGTTATGCTCTCACATTGTTTATTTTCTGTGTTTTAGAATTCATATGCAGGTAATTTATGTTCAGGGTTAAAACCTACAACCTCGTCCAAGGCCTACGTCGACCCAGGAGGGACCAAAACCAAATAAGGACATGCAGAAAATGTAACCGCCGGTGCGTGCATCACCTAGGAAGCACCCACAATCAAGAAAACTCATTGTATAAGAAAAGGCCAAAATGATTGACCTAAAGCTGGAAGAAGAGGTCGAAGAAATCCCCATGGATGATGAGGATATTGCAGTGGAAACAGAGGTTGTTGAAATTGAGGGGTCAGACCCCATATCTAAGTTTCCTGAATACATTCTTCCACATAGGGGCAAGACGAAGGTGCCTAAAGATATTGATGAGAGTAAGGTCACCCTGCATAGACCCCTCCTGTCGGACCAAACCATCTTTAGGGGACCGTGCTTGGGGCATGTCCCCCTTTTGAAGTTGGAGGACTAGGACTTAACTGACATGGAGTGCTTCCCTCATTTAGTGATAGACCAACTTATGCACCGAGTCTTTGTTGGGTCTCAAAATTGTAATCAAAATATCATCCACTTTCTCCTTTATTGCTATTATTTCACTCACATGTCACAACTCCATAACTATATAACCTTTCATTAGCCTCCATTTTCATTATCATATGGGGTTACATTTGTATTTTCCAAAAGTTAATGATTTCTAGTATTTTAAGTGAATTAATGGTTAAAACTTAGAAAAATTACATATACTTGCTAATATCTAAAAGTGGCTTCAGTTTCGTGACATGTGTAGGTGATTTGGAAGGTTCCAAGACACTCTTATGTGGCCTTCAAGACTCAAATTCGAATTCTCCTGAAGATTTGAAGGAGATTTGGGATAGGGGTCAAGCATATCTCAGGGATAAAAATCATGGATAAAGGAATATGTGTCTCATATTTGTTGTAACCATATGAAGGATCTAGGAGGGATTAGTGGATATTCATTAATGGGCCCAGGTTTAGCGTTAAGCTCATATTCCTTTAATCATTAATGGGCCCAGGTTTAGCGTTAGTGGATATTCATTTCCCAATCCCTTGAACACAGGCAACTTTATTGTGTTGGGCATGTTAAAACGCAGTGGTGGCAGAGGTGGTACAGGCATAGATGGAGGTGATGGAGGTGTGGGTGGAGGTGGTATGCGTGGAATCCTCTACCTTATCAAATGGATCACACTTCATGGAGAGACCCTCACGAGCTCTTCCTCATCCCCTCGTGGAGGTGAAATCAAGGGGCTAGTCTCTAGTCCCACACTTCCTTCATTTCTGTAAGTTTTCCCACTTCATGTAGCCCCAAACATCATTGTAACTGCATAATTTGCTTTTTGCACAATAGCATTTTAATCCAAGTGTTCAGAGACTTTACATACTTACCTCACGGTCCTTTAAGAAAGCGTCGCTCTGACTCACTATAGCTGATTGAAGTATCTACCGCGAACTCAATAATGAATCCTCCTATGATCCGATCGAGCCAGTGATTAAAAACACACGCAATCTTATCCTCCGATGCTTCGAATCTGCGCACCAGCTCTCGTGTCCACACAATAGGATTGTCAAGTTTCCACCTTCCTTAGCTATCTTCTAGCTTCGTGATCCACTCATACAGCTCAGTAGAGACTAATGCGAAGAAGATTTCATGGATCTCTATGTACAAGTAGCAGTCTAACCATTCTTCTTTTGTCAGTAGCGGATTCTTATTCTCATGCGTCGCAAACTCTTGAATTCTCCTGTCCAACTAGCCTTCAATTTCCTTCTTAGTTGGATTCCAGTGATGCGACATTATACATCTCTATAAAGATTCTGGTCCCAGCAACAGAACCATTTATTGGATTGATGAGGCCTGACCCAGGTTTAGAGTTAATTAGCCAAACAAATCCCTGTACTACTGGCCCTTTCAGCAATAGCCTGCGGAGCATGGACTGAGGTCTCACCGGAGGCAATATGGGGGGATGTTGGAACCAAGTTTTTGCACCCTTGAGATGTCTGAGGGGTCGACTTAGTCCAACTATGAATGACTTCGCGCAGGTCACTTCACGCACTCTCCTGTCCTGCGAGGCCTTTGCGCCCTGTTATAATTGCCTTCGCGTAGCCCCAATCAGGTGTTGAGGTGGTTTCACACTGCTTAGGTAGCAATCTATGCTCTTTCCTTAAGTTACACTACGGATCTTACTTATCTTCTTATAACTATTAGTTAACTTCACGTAAACATATACTTATCTTATATTCACCTATTCAACACATTCATATAAGTTCGCACAGCAAATAAATATTAAACTTGCAATTCATACCGAATATACTTCAATGCATAAGACAGGAAAAATACACACAAAACGATAAGAAACTTCTATTTATTATTTTCTCCAACGGTTACAAACTCAATTCACCATGTACAATCAGGTGCAAGGGTCTGCACACTCAGCTACAGACTACTAGGCCTCTATGCACTCAGTTGCAGAGCCTTCTCCTACCCTACAACCCAAAAACTCGACTTTACACTTCAACTTAGACTCGATGCTTCATCTTCTCTTAGATTGTTCGATGTCCCTTTACACTTAGAGCCTCACTCTATTTATACAATCCCATGGTCCATAGATCATGGGTAGAACTCTCAAGCTGACATTACATTATAAAAGTAAGGGCAAACAACCCAATGACCCAATTACAACTTCACGCTCCACACCCACAAATCCCGGGGTCTTTACATTAGACTTAGTCAAAACGTGGGCTTTAAGCCCAAAACTTACCTTTGGGGATCCCGCTTCTAACAAAAAAGGAGGTCTTAGAGGAGTCTAAGGAGTCAATCAATGAAGTAGAAGTACTTGATGAATCTGTAAATACCTAAGACTGAGAGTCTTAGAATAGGAGAAGGCTCTGCAGCTAAGTGCGTATAGGCCTGGGGTAGAACTTTGCAATTGAGTTCACGTACCCCTGCATCTATGTGCGTAGGGCAAATAGAGTCTATATTGAGAATCCAAATCATCAATAAAGAGAAGTATTCTAAAATTATTGTGTACTTTCCATCTGTGTGTGCATTATTTTTACTTCTACTAGGAATGTTGCGATTATGCTATGTTGAATACTAGGGTTATGAATAAATGCTATATTGATGTGCGAATCTATGTATTTCACTTTATCGTATGAACGCAAGTAAGAATATATGTTTACACAAAGATAATTGTAATGCATGTTAAAGTTAACCAATACTTAAGATAATTTGGGTAGACATGGAAGTAAGCATAATTACAAAGGCACATATGTACTTGATCCATCTATTTAAGGTCCGTAAAGGATGAGCGGAGACTTTCACGGAGGCTCCAAGGATGAATAAGAGAAGTACTTTGATAAGCCCTAAAGGGATTATCAATCTGTGCGAAGGTAGAGTGGAGTTCTGAAAACCGACATCAATGATATCAAGGTGCAAAAACTTGGTTCCTACATCCCCCCATACTGCTTCAAGTGAGACTTCAGTCTGTGCTCCACAGATTAATGTCGAAAGGGCCAGTAGTGTAGGGTTTTTCTTGGCTATTTAACGTTGAACTTGGGTCAGGGCCAATCAAGCCAACATAGATTCATGCTCGGTGGAGATTAGTCGTATGACCATTGTTATAAATTATTTAACAAAACAATGAAATACACAAAATATTGCAAAAACACATAAAAAAGAGAGACACAGATATACGTGGTTCACCCAATTTGGGCTATGTCCACAGATAAATAGCTAGACCTTCCTTTCATATTATCTAGTAAAATGAAGAGATATAACCTAGAGTAGATCCACTGTAATTTTCCCTTTCCTCTCACATAGTCTCCTCTCTCTTTCTCGGTAAGAATAATAATCGACATCCATAATAAAGTTCCATCATATAAACCAAGGGGTTTCCTTCTAGGGGAAAAAGAACCTAGATTAAACATAACTTTTACTATGAAATCATCTACTTAATGAACAACCTAGGTTGACTACAAAATTACAATATTTTACAAGGCAAACTTTCATATATTTTTAGCTTCGAGGGTGTTTCCCCCAAACCCCTACTAGGGGCAGCTCCAAACATGCATCCCCCAACCCCCCCCCCCCCCCAAGACCCCCAATTTAGCAATAGTTGGGGGAGAATCCCCCCACACCCCCCTGTCATGGATTGGGATCCGAACGTGGTTAAACTAAGACCTCTGAATCAGAAAGATAATTAAGCTCCACATCCAACAACCAACACGACATCACTAAATTTATTACAACTGGGTTTGTATGATGTTTTAATTAGCATGCATTAGTTTACACACATAAAACAAGATTGAATATTACAGTAAAGCACTAACATCTCTTAGTGATGTTGGTGAGAAGACAACATTACGTGGGATAAAGAGACCAACCTTGTTATAGAAAATGATTGTGCTTCAACTAAATAGGTGTAGTAGAAAGAGTTGTGTGTTGTACTTGATCCACATGACTAAGGAATTGGAGGGAAGTGTGGATCCATTTGAAATACACCCCATGTTAAAACAATTTTGTGATATTTTCCTAAAGGAATTTCCCATATTACCACCTAGAAGGGACATTGATTTTATTTTTGAGTTAATTTTGGCAATGATACCACCAACAAAGACCATATACCACATGAGTATGCCTAATCTCATTGAATAGAAATTGCAATTGAAATAGATGCTAGATAAGATTTATGTTTGGCCCAATATTTCACCCTGGGGAGCCCCAATTTTATTTGTCAGAAAGAAGGATGGCATGTTGAGACTATGTATAGACTACTAGTAGCTAAATAAGGCTATAGTGAAGAATAAATACCTTCTCCCTAGAATTGATGATTTATCTGATCATCTAAGAGGGGTCATGATGTTTTCCAAAATATAATTGAGTTTTGGATACCATCAAGTCAGGATCAAAGATGAAGACATTCACAAAACTACCTTCAAGACTAGATATGGCCATTATGAATAAGTAATGGTGCCATTTGAGCTTACCAATGCCCTAGCCACATTTATGTTTTTGATGAACAATGTCCTCGAGCCTTATTGAGATATATTTTTATTGGTTTTTGTAGATGATATCCTAGTGTTGGCTTATGGGGGCCTGACCCAGGTTCAGAGTTATTTAGCCAAACAAATCCCTACAGTACTAGCCCTTTCGGCATTATCCCACGGAGTGCAGACTGAAGTCTCACCTGAAGCAGTATGGGGGGATGTTGGAACCAATTTTTCGCACCCTTGAGATTTCTGTGATGTTGGTTTAGTCCAACTAGACCTTTTCTTCACACAAGTTTCTTTGTGTTCTATTCTAAGCTTTAGTGCCTTTGCAATCTATTATAGTCAGCTTTCACGTAGCCCTAACCAGGGGCTGAGATGCTTTCACGCTACTATGGCAGCGAACTGCGCTATTTCCCAACCTCAACTGATTATCTTACTTATCTTATTGACAGATCTTAATTATCTTCATGTTGTTAGGGCCTAAATCTACCTCAGGCTAAGAAATGTAGGATCTAGGATAACATCAAACCACGCTTAACCTAGTAGTTAGCCCTACCAGGTCAGGAGAGGGCTCTCTCCTTGTCAATCTTAGAAAAATATGATCAATGAGGCTTGAGATGACTGATGTGAAGACTGATTTTAGGCTAAGTATGTGTTCAAAAGAGTTTGATTGAATTTGATGATGTTTTTTTGGCTCATATGTGAAAGGCAATTTTGGGTCCTGGGAATGAGGCTCATTTTTGCAAAGATCTCTATGGGGCGAGGTAGGCAAATGGTTTGGTACTTCAAATTGAGTGAGATGGAGAGATTTTAGACTGGTGAGGAGTTGAAGATGGCAAGAAAGTCTCAAGGATCCTCTTCAAACAACTGAAAACATAAATAACTAAACAAAACCCTAGGTAGAGCACTACAAATCAATGAATTCTACCTTTATCCTTGTTTCATTTAGTTAAGATGAACAGAGAGAGATAATGCCATACATAAAAAAGATGTAAACTTGCAATTACAGAAGGAAACACAATACCAAATCAATTTTTCACAAGAATTCCATAAAGTGTTGCAAACCCTGTTCTATTCCTTTGCCAAACTGCTGAAATGAGTATACAATAAAGATCCAAGCTTTCCCAAAAGTCCAACCTTTGCTAGTTACTAAAAAAATAGTAGATATAGGCAATAAAAAACTCATCCTAGCCTTTAGGGGTCGAGCTCATAAGTTTAGGATATCTTCCAAAAAATTCTAAACTGAGAACTAAAAAGTAGGCAGTGGAATAGCTTGCCTCTAAAAATTAGGGAACTGATTCATTCAATTGCAAACTACCTTTTCATGGATGAATCTACCTCTATGAGTGAAAATTTAGCATAATTACATCAAAATCCATCAAGCCACATTAAATTACATCATGATTTTTACTTTTAGAAAGAAAAAAGTCAAACTGAGGAAACTAGGTGAAAAACAGAGTCTTTTGGCCAAAATGAGCAGATTTCATCCTATGTGTCGCGCTGATTTCTCTATGCGTAATGCCTTTTTGCAGCTGATTTTAGAGGCCTTCTCGTGCACTAAATTTTCTCCAAGTGGGATTGTTGGAAATTTCTGCCTATCTACTTTCCAGAACAAATAGAATTTCTAAATTTGGCCTCAATTTTCCCCTCCAAAACTAAGTTCTCCCAACACTACTTCCTGTGTGTCCAAAAAGGGGCAGAAAAGTCATTTTTGAGGTGTTTTTGACCTTTTTGGAAGCTCAAAACCTGTCAAAATTTCTTGACCATGTGAGGGAATTCATATTTTTTCATGAAAAATCAAAAAATGCTGAATTTTCCTCAAAAGGAGGTCTCTAGAAAAAGCGCACGCCAAGTGGCGTAGCGCATCAAGCAAAAAAACCTGTTTTTTAGGCCAAAAATTTCAAAATTGCAAAAAGTGTCCCAAATTTCTTGAAATTTGGGTTGAGTGTCCTTCATTAAGTGCTATGTTGGCCCAAGGAAGCCTCAAACAAGATCTAGAGTCTATCTTTCTATTTTCGCTTCTTTGATGCTTTCTTCAACTTGGCCTTCAAAATCCTAATTCTTGCTTTGCACACCTTGTTTCTCGCCAAGTAGTGGTAGGCCATGTGCCTCAACATCTTTTTCTCTCTGTTGGCCTTCTTTAGCATCTTTTCCAAATGTATATTTGCCCTCTCAAGCCAAGATTCACAATCAGCATCAATTTCTTATTCAAGTGGTGTCAACTTGATTTTCCTCCTCTTGGAAGCTTGTCGGTTTTTTCGTATGTTTTGTAGCTCCATAATGGTTAGTTGATCCTCTAACCATTTCTTTCTTTGTTCCAGATATTTGATTATCCATTTGGCTCTTTCCAGGTTGAGAGACAAATCATGAATGTCCTCTTGTTGCTCCCGAATGATCTCTTTAAGCTTTGAGCTTTGTGAGCCCAAATCAGTGTCATCATCCTGAATAAGAATGAAATCTGTCTCTTGTCCTCCTGAAGGCCCCTCAGCATGTAATGGTTGCTTGCCCTTGTCTTGTACCTGCTCTTTTGATGGAGGAAACGAGACCCCTTCCACCCTGGGTGGAGATAGTACTCGTTTTGCTGCTGCAAACAACCTTCTAGTGCACTTTTGGTAGGTGACAAACACTAGCACACTAGTGGTTTGTGTCTCATGGATCTCCTGCTGATGTGAAGGCCCTCTTGTCTCATGAAAAACTGTTGGGGGTACTTGAGGCCCTTTAAAGACCTCATGTGAAATGAAATCCTCCCATGAGATGTTCTGTAAACCAAGCTGATGCAAGACCACAATTTTGATTAGTGAAAAATGATATATGTTGTTATACTACTGCTGAGAAGGCTTCCTATGCACTAAGGTGGTCACCTTCTCAATGTTTCGGCAAATAAAATAGGGGAGATTCATCATTCTCGCCCTAGTAAAGTGCATTAACAATCTGAGGTGGTAGGCATATAGGCGAGAAAATCTTCCCTCACAGCTGAAATATTTAATTATGAGTTTCATCAAGGGAACATATGTGTCCTGCAGATAGTTGAAAGGAAAAACTCTACTGATATGTCTCTAAAAACCAGCCTTGATGTAAGGCTCATAATGCTTTCTGTCTATCAGCTGCCTTTTATTCCACTACTCACCAACATTTGCAATGCCAGTTGCTTGAGAAATAGTCTCTGGTGTCAAGGTGAATGTCACACCTGCCAAAGTGACTTGGCCATTATGAAGATGGAGCACAAACAATCTGGCCAGCTCATGCTGGTACTTGATTCTCTCTACCATCTCATAGAATTGATAACAATATTGGTGTTGAAAGCATGTGATAGCAAGAAGATAGGCCGGCAGCTCGACAAGTGAAGTAGGCTTCTCTCGGTTATGTTTACCACCCTTGTGAGGTCTCCTTGGTGCATGCATTTCTCTAGAAGAATCACTTACTGTCTCCTCATCTCTGTCATAGGAAGAATCTGACTCCATGTTCGCCAATGTTTGAGTTTTCTTAGATGAGTATGAAGAGATTTTATGGTGTCTTTAGGTTTTTACTGCCAAAGATATGAATGTATGAAGGACTGTGGAGGGAATGTGTATGAGGGGTTTGGGAATGTTGTTGTCAGGTTGTTGGGGAATAGAAGGGTTTAGGGAATAATATTTAGGCTTTGGGACAGCAATTAGGGTTTGGGAATATTTAACTAGGGTTTGGGGTAGTGGGATTAGGGATTTAGGATTAGTAATTTTAGGGATATGGGGATTAGGGAGTGGGTAGATGAGAATGTAAAGAGAGGGAGACAATGAAGTGAGGGAAAGAGGGAATGAAGAAGTGAGGGAGTGAGAAATGCTTAGGAGTGGAATTAGTAGCAAGAAATGCAATTTATAAACCTTATGCAATTGTTTTTGACAATAAATGCAAGGAGGTAGGGTTTTAATTTTTTCCCATTAAATCACCATAAGCACCAAGATAAACTCATGCATTGGTCATGGAGGAATGTTAACTTACTTGGACAAGCGAGGATTTAGCGATTTTGCAATTTTGGAGGAGGTTGTGAGCGAAATCAGCCTTGTGACCTTGTGTGTCGCGCCACCTCACAGGTGTGCCATGCCCTTTCAATGCGTCGTGCCCATTATGGATTTACACTGTAGATCGCTGCCCGCTGCACTGCTTTCTATGAGTGCGTCGCGCCCACGTCCCAATGCACCGCGCCACTGAGAATACCAAACTTGCTATGATTTTTGCCTCCTTTGCTTCAACATGACTTTTCAATTGCTCACTCTTTCTCCTTTGGAGACAAATGAACTTTTTAAACATGAAAAATGGTTTATATACATATAGTTTTGATTTTTCATTTACAAAACCCATTCTTCTAAAGTTTTCCTTTAACTTGCTTTTAAAACTCTGTTTTTGGGTAGTTTGTTTTATTTTTGCCTTTGATGAACTGAATGCTTTGACTTTTTGTTTGCTTTGCAGGTGATGGAGTTGCAGAAGCTTGGCAAGGTGACCAGGGGATCCTATGAAGTTATGACATTTGGAAAAAATTAAATTACATCAAATTTGTACATGAAAACATAAAAAACTTTGTTTTTCCTCAAAACAGGGTTTTGAGAAAAAATCAATCATTGAGCATGTGATTATGGAAATTATTGTTGTTGAAACTTTATTTGACCTCCTCACGCGCCTGCTAACCTTTATTGAGTGTTTACAAGACTTTATTGATGAAACACTAGACCTAATGAGACCTAAAACCCTAAAAATGACTTTTGTAGATTTAAAGAGAAAAAATGATTGCAGATGATCTAGATGAACGAAAATATGCCAGCAGGTAAAGAATATGAGGGAAAATTTATAATATGCCCCTACCATCAGAAGATCCATGATCCTAATGGAATGCAGCTGATCGGATGAGACGCCTAACATGTAATGCAACAATAGAACTTGACCACTGACGGAGGGATGAAGATACTGACACTAACATTAGCTCCAATGGGGATGGTAGCTCCTTGGAGGTGCCAAGAACTATAGATCTCTAGGAAAGCAGGTAGTGCCTTCGTCCATTATGCTATGGAGTCAATAACTTCGACAAACCAAAACCAATCTCTTGACTCAATTTCAGGACTGAAATCTGACTCAAAACTGACTCAATTTCAAGACTGAAATCGACTGTAAGACCTGACTCAAACAATCCAAATCAATACTAAAATCAAACCTCAGTTTTATAGCCTTCACTTTGGGCCCCAAACTGAATGAATGATGATAGTACACACTTGCAATGAAATAAAACAAACCAGTATATACAATGATACATATGATAGCAAAAAACATTTCAGAAATAGTACCGTTTGAGCAGCCGACCATTGACCGGCCCACCCGGACAATCTTCTCCATTCATTTCTTTCAGCAGGAAAGCATTTTGGCCCCGATATGCAACAATTTTGAAAGGTCCTTTCCAAATATTCGCAAACTTGCCATGCTTACCTTTATTTTCATTTCTCGCGTCCCATTTCAGCACTATGTCTTCTATTTGAAACTTATCTACCTTTGCCTTTCGATCATATATCTTCTTGATTCTCTCTTGCAGCCTGAAAGTGTTCTAAAAAACCTCCTCTCTAGTTTGCTACAAATGATTCATTTGATTGATTCTTCGCTGCAAATGATCATCTTCACTGCCAGCTTCTTGTAGGAGTTTAACCACCGGGACTGCAAAAGAGTTCGGGAATACCGTGTCAACACCATATACGAACTTGAAAGGGGACATGCCTATAGATTTATTTTGACTTACTCTGTCTACCCAAAGTGCATTAACCAGCTTTTTGTGCCAACTCTTCTTTTTCATTTCCAGCAGCTTTTTGATAATATTGACCAAGGATTTATTTGAGGATTCTACCAATCCATTACCTTGTGGGTAATATGCAGTTGAGTGCCCCAAGGTAATTTGATATTTATTACAAAAGTCAATCATTCTTTTAGATTTAAAAGTTGTTTCATTATCAATGATCAGCTTGTTTGGATAGCCAAAAAGAGACAAAATATTATTTTCAAGAAATGAAATGATTACCGAATCAGTGGCCTACCTAGTGGGAATTGCTTCAATCCATTTAGTAAAATAGTCTGTCGCTATGAGGATCCACTTGTGTTGTGCTGAAGAAGTAGGATGGATCTTTCCAATGAAGTCCAAACCCCACTGCTGAAATGGAGCACTTACTTCAATCAGCTTGAGCGGTAAAGGCTACAATTTTCTCCTACCTTGAAAATCTAACATTTGTGGTAGCTTGTAAGATTTTTGTACACATTAGCAAAGAGAGTTGGCCAATAATATCTCGCTCTCAAAATTTTATTGGCTATTGTCTTCCAAAATAGATGACCTCCACAATCTCCCTTGTGAAAGTCTTCCATAACCTGTTTTGCCTCTTCTTCAACCAAACAATTAAGCAAGACACCACTGGGATCTTTCCAATATAGTGCATTATTCATTATAAAAAACTTGGAAACCTTTAATTTCAGGGTCCTACTTTTGTTCTTAGCCATTCCAGGTGGTAGTGACAAATTTTGGAGCACATAAACAATGTCTGAATACCAAGGAGAAAGAAGAAAAAATTTTGATGCCTGAGCGGGCGAACTTTCTTCATCTTCCTCGGACATAGCTGCAATGAGATTAATGTCCAAGGCATGCAAATTTGACTCAACCATTAGCTTGGTCAGCCCCTGTCCTTTGATGAGATTTGTTGGTTTGATCTCCACGCCATATTCCAACAAAGCAGCAATCCATTTGCCTCGTCTCCCTTCTGGAGTATAATCTGGGCTAATCAAAACTGGAGCTGAAGAGAGGGCCAACTTTACCAAATCGAATGACTTAATTGCTTCCTCAATCCACTTCACTACACTATCTTTCTTTAACATGTTTTTGATTTCCCTTAGTGTTCTACAAGATTGGGCACAAAGCGGTGTAAGAAATTCATCTTACCGTTGAATGATTGGATCTCCTTTTTACTTCATGGAAAATCAATCTTCTAAATGGCTTCCACTCAAGCTGGATCAATGCAGATGCCCTCCTTTGATATAATATGACCGAGAAGCTTGCCTTCATCCATGGCAAATAGACTCTTCTTTGGATTGAGAGATATACCATACTTTCTACACCGCTGAAATACAATCTTCAAATGATAAAGGTGCTCTTCATCTGAATTAGAAAAAATTGTCAAATCGTCAAGATAAACATATAAAAAGACATCTTTTTCATTAGAAAATGCAATATCCATTGCCTGTTGAAAGGTCACACCAGCATTCTTCAATCCGAAAGGCATCTTGGCATAATGAAAAGTTCCCCACGGAGTGGTGAACACTATTTTATCTCTGTCATCCTCATGGACCAAAATTTGGTTATAACCTTAATACCCATCAAGTAGCGACATGTGGGATGCTCCAACTACTCTTTGAAGTATGTGATCCATCTTGGGAAATGGATAGTTATCTTTCAAAGATACTTTATTCGGATTTCTGAAATCAATACATAACCGAATCTCACATGTTTTCTTGCACACAGGCACCAAATTAGAAATCCAATCTAAAAATCTTATGGGGACGATTATACCAACTTTGTACAATTGATTCACTTCCTTCTCTATTTAGGGCAGCAGCTTTGGATTTATTCTTCTTAGCTTCTGATGAAAAGGCTTTTGATTTGGTTTGATCGGAATTATATGTTGAATTATGCTTGCATCATATGCCTTCAAATTTGAATAGTCCCATGCACATACATCAGTAAATGAAGATAATAAACTTATATACTTTGCTTTTACCTGTGGAGGCGCCTTTGATAACTTCACCATTCTAGGATTTTATGTTGATCTAATGTTCACATCCTCAACTCCTTATTCGGTTGCCAGCAAGCTCGGTTTTCGAGCTACATCATCTTGATCAAACAGCTCCTCTAAAGGTATTAAACCTTTAGGAATGACGTTGTCCTTCAGCTGCAACACTTCCATCTGGTTGACTTCTATATCTGCTTCACCATCATCATGATCCCCATCTGTTAACACCCAGGTTGTCCTCTTTGACTCCCAAGAGGATACGGCCGGGGTAACCACTAACCAGGCTTTGGAGTGCAGCTTCTAGCCCAGCTGCAGTCAGAGAGGGCTCTCTCTATTGGGTTTATCACTACTTTCAGTGAGAATCTAAGGCTAGTTGTGTGTTGAGTTTTTGGGTTGTTTTTGTGTATTTGGTTGGGAGGATGATTCTGTTTCTTCTGAAATATATCAACAGATGATTAATCCATTGGGCAACGGGGTCTAGGAGTGTTTCTCTTGAAATCTTGATTCAGGTGAGGGGAAAAGCTATAGGGCCTGTCTGCATTTTATGAAACAAACTGTGAAATTTGGATTGTGATGCATATACAACTAGTAATGAGCAATGAAGATTTCGTTACTTAAGGTTGTATATTTGTGGAAAAGACATGTCATCTAAGAGCAATCACTTGAATTCTTAAAACAACAATGCACAGTAAGGAAATGGTTTAAAGGTAGCATTCAAGAATTACCCTTTAAACACTTTTAGAAGAAGAAAACATACGAGGCAGTTCAGATTGAGCTCAGGGTAGTGAGTAACTAAATCCTGGAGCTATCCTTTTTCTTTACTGTCTAGAGTTTAAACACAGAGGAAACATGAGAGACAGGAAATACGAACACTATATGGAATAACTGGAAACATTCATAACATACTGAGCCATTAGAAAACTTATTGAGTCATGTAATGAACAGGAATCCTGCAACTTCAGGCCACCCATCACCAAGAGACCAGGAGAAAACACCTCATTGAAGAAATCCCACTGCCTTTGTATTAAACTGTCTGTGAAATTTACAATATCAGAGTAGCAGAGAATATCTTAAGAAAGAAAATCTTACATCCGGAGTCCAACCCCTCTTTTACAAAATGAAGGGCAATATATAGAAGTTTGTTACAAAATATCTTAGGCATGAGTCATCTGAGCGGAAAAATATCTCTTACATTGGGATAGAGAAAGTAGATGAGAAGTTATTACAATCTTAAATGAGCTATAAAAGCTATTAACTGCTGTCAGAGCAATTTTGACATCTGGAGCTTTCTGGAGTTGGTTGGAGTCTGTTGACTGCTTTGAATTAACTGCTGAGTGGCCTTGTATGCGGCTGTATGTCCTTTTGGTGAGCTGTCAGGGTCCTTCTGCTGAATTTGTCTTTAAGTGCCTTAAATGCTTGCTTTATCCTTATGCTGTCGTGTATTTTCCATCCCTCTCAAAACATTTCATTTAGTCTTGATCCTTCCATCTTTCATTTAGTCTTGATCCTTCCATCTTTCATTTAGTCTTGATCCTTCCGTA
>APFE031264769.1:0-15910 GCA_000404065.3 Pinus taeda | reverse complement strand
CCAACTATAATGATGTATGTTGATTATGTTATGTTTTGGTTTAGTTGACATGGTATACTTCCAAGAAGAAGAAAAAAGATGAATATCAAGATGGTAGAATATAGTTCACAATATTATCCCTATGGGTTAGATGAGCGACATGGCAGTGGGCATTCTTCTAACTTAGCGGACACATTGAAAAGTTTGAATTCATAAATAAGATTTTGCAAAGCAGATAATGACATAATCATTCAAGCACAAGAAAAACAAGTAGAAGTCAATGTAGTAATCCTTCAGAGTTTGTCATAATTGAAGAGATACGTACCACTTCAGATCATTCATGGGCATGAGGACGGATTAATGGGGTATATGGAAATAGATCTCATGGTAGGCATAGATCAGATAGGGATGAAACAATCAGAGATGGCAGGCTCTTGGATACTTCGGATAGGAGAGGTGATGGACACAGGTTCTATTCTAGTTTTGGTTCTAACATGCACTATGATCATCATCATTATCATCTGTATGGGGGGAGTGATAGGGGATATTTTCCAGGTGATTTCAAGAAATCTAAGCTACCTATATTTGATGGATATTTGAAGAAGTCAGGGGATTCAAAGCCATGGTTACTTGGGATGAAGAAATTATTTGAGTTGCATGAATACACAGAGAATATGAAGGTCGGAATAGCTATCTTCAACCTCAAAGGGGAAGCAAACATCTGGTGGGAATATGTGAAGCGGGTCAGAGACATCAGGATAGAAGAGTTGAGTTGGCATGAATTCAAGAGACTTTTCAGGAATAAGTACTTGTCAAAGAGGTACTACGACAACAAAGCCAAGGAATTCTATGAACTAAATATGGTATTGATGACAGATGAGGAGTATATGACCAAGATTCTTGAGTTATTGAGGTATGTAATGTATCTTAAAGATGAGAAGGAAACATCTTAGAGATTTGTCAGTGGATTTCCATTAGCATTTGGATATCACATTAAGTACGATGAGCCTTGATCGCTTAAGGAAGTTATTGGGAAATTGAATCAATATTATGAATAGACAAACCATAAGACAGAATCGTAGCAGGGATGGAAAAGGAAAGACAAAGCTAAAGGTAAATGGAATTCGAAAATAACAAGGCCTCAAGATGCAGGTGAGAAAGAAAATGTTGCACCTTATAAGAAGTTCAACGTAGTTAGACAGGGACATGGGTCATAGCTTGGAGGGCAGCAGAATAGAGGTGATGGTATGGGACCATTGCAATGTTGGATATGTGGCAAGGTTCATCTTAAGAGAGATTGTACGCAAGCAGTATCGGGGTGGTAGGCCTAGGATGTATAGTGTAGAGGAGGTGTAGACTATTGGGGATGTTGGATAGAGTATTCCACATATCTATGCAGCATTGGATAATAGGCAAGCGGATCACCAGGCATCCATTATCGAGATGGATGGTAAGATTTGTGATCAAGTAGTTTCTATTTTGATTGACCCTAGATCTAATTATAGTTATGTTAGTCCTGTCCTGGTGGATAAGTGTGGTTTGAATAAAGATGTGCATGCAGAATCATGGTTAGTGCATTTGTATATAGGTATAAAGAAGAGAGTGCATCACTGGGTAAGATCTTATGCATTCGAGTTGAATGGTATGCCTACCTAAGCACATTTGAATGTATTGTCATTGGGATCATATAGTATGTTTTTGGGTATTGTATCTTCATAGGACTAAGGTGGATTGTTATGAAAAATATATTGAGTGCTTGGATGACACTAAGGAACAAAGGATCTTGCCGGGTAAGAAGAAAGAAACATCAATTAGAATGGTGACATCTATGCAGGCAAAGCACAATCGGGGAAAAAGGTGTGTTATATTTGTAATGCATATTTCTAGTGATAATGATAAGGATGTTGAGGATGTGGAGGTGTTGAGAAGGTACCCGATCTTGCAGCAGTTTCAAGATGTGTTTCTAGCAGAGTTTTCGCCTCACAGAGAAGTGGACTTCTCTATTGAGTTGGTACCAGGGGTAGCACCAGCATCAAAGGCACCATACAGGATAAGAACACCAGATTTAGTAGATTTGAAGTTGCAGTTGAAGGAAATTCTTGACAAGGGATACATTAGGTCAAGTGTATCACCTTGGGGTGCACCAGTATTGTTTATGAAGAAGAAGGATGGTACTCTCAGGTTATGCATTGATTATAGGCAGTTAAACAAGGTGACCATCATGAACAGGTATTTGTTGTCAAGGATTGATGACTTGTTCGACCAGCTGAAGGGAGCAGCATTGTTCTCAAATATTGATCTAAGATCAGGATACCATCTTGAATGCATTAAAGAAGAGTACATCTATAAGAATTATTTCTGGACTAGGTATGGGCATTATGAGTTTGTTGTAGTTCCGTTTGGCTTGACTAATGCTCCAGCTACTTTTATGTGTTTGATGAATGTGTGTTGTGTCCTTATCTAGATAAGTTTGTTATTGTATTCATTGATGATATCTTGATATATTCTAAAAATGAGGAAGAGAATGTCGAGCACTTAGTAGCAATGTTGAGATTACTGATAGAGAATCAGTTGTATGTAAAGCTTACCAAATGAAATTTCTTTCAGACAAAGGTACACTACTTTGAACATGTTGTTTCCAAGGAAGGAATAGTAGTGGATTTAGAAAAGATAAGGGCTATCATGGAGTAGGTAACTCCTAGAAAAGTGGATGGGGTAAGATAATTCATGGGGCTAGGAGGTTATACAGGAGGTTCAATAGGAACTTATCTCAAATTGCATATCCTATTATGTCACTGTAGAGGCAAGGTAAGAAATTTGAATGGATAGAAGAATGTGCAACAATTTTTTCGTAATTGAAGTAGTTTTTGATGAATGCTCCAGTGTTAAAGATTGCAGATCTAAACAAAGAATTTTTGCTGTGTACAGATGCTTACAAGAGAGGACTTGGTGGAGTTCCTATGCAGAAAGGATAGGTAGTGCATTATGTGTCACAGAAACTGAATGAGCACGAGCATAATTATCTGACACATGATCTTGAGTTGGCATCAATCATCCATTCATTGAAGATTTGGAGGAATTATCTTCTTGGTAGGAGGTTCATATTTATGAGCGATCTTAGCGGATTGAGATACTTATTTGACCAATTGAATTTGAATTCCAGGAAAGCTAGATGGTTGGCCATGATTAGTGAGTTCGACTTTGAGATCAGGTACATCAAGGGGAAAGAGAACAGGGTTGCAAATAATCTTAGCAGGAAGATATAGGTAAATCATATAGCAGTTATTATCTCCTATGGGACATATTTACAAGATTGAATTTTATATGCAAGATAGCAGGATGACAAGTACATTAAGCTTATGCATAGGTTATAGTAGGGTATAGGTGGTCAGGATGTGTACTATCATCTTACAGCAGATGGTTTGGTCATATTTAGGGACAAGATATATGTGTCGAATGACAGTGAACTCAAGAGAGAATTTCATGCTAAGTTGTATTCAGGTCACCCACGACATTAGAAGACATTGATAGCAGTGAAGAAATTCTATCATTGGTCAAATTTGAAGAAGTACGTGGAAGATTTTGTGACTAGATGTTTCGATTGTCAGCATGTGAAAGTAAAATGTAAGAATCCGGTTGGACTACTATAGTCAATTCTGATTCCAAAGTGGAATTGGGAGGTCATTTCCATGGACTTCATCATAGGTTTTCCAAGGATATCTAGACAACATGATTCCATCATGGTTGTGGTAGATAGGTTAACAAAGGTAGCGCACTTCATTCCAGTAATATATATGTATATTCAACTAGTGATGTGGCACAGGTATTCATCAGAGATATAGTAAGGTTGCATGGTGTTCCAAGGAAGATTGTTTCAGACAATGATGCTAAGTTCACTTCCAAGTTTTTGAAGGAATTGTTTATAGGTTTGGGGACAGATTTGGTCTCGTAATTTTGAGATATCATGTGGCATTTCTTCCTCTTATTCATGTGTCATAGTAGAGATTTTTTTTGGCTTACTGGGTGTATCCATTCTTTTATTTTGAGGCATTTTAAAACCAAATATTGATATATATGCTTCAATATGCCCTTTAAATCACTTCAAATTGATTTTTCAAACAAAAGTTATGCAAATTTTTGGCTTAGGGGGTCCTGACCGAGGTTCAGAGTTAGTTGTGCAAACCAACAAAACCATACACTACTGGCCCTTTCAGCAACAACCCACTAGCGCAGGCTGCAACCTCACCCGAAGCAGTATTATGGGATGCAAGAACTAAGTTTTTGCATTTAGAGACTAGTATGATGTTTTCCAACGCCTCAAATCTTCCTTCGCGCGGATTGATACACTCTTAGGGTGTGTTACACAAAAAAAAAAATCACTTCGACATTTTGCAATCTGTGTGAGTCCATTACCACTCATACTTTCCTCCTTTGCAAGTCTTAAGCCTCAATTCCTCATATCAAGCCTTGAAAATGTAAGGACCTGATTATGACTATATACATTTTTTTTTTTTTTGTAACAACAAATACGACCAGAAATACATAACATAACATTTACATACTTGTAACTAATATCAACTAGTAATAAAATACATATGTACCATTCACCAGAAGGGGAGACTCCACTTGCTTTGTTGTTACTGGTATTCCCTTGATTGCCGGTCACTTCTGCGAGTTAATGATAACGCACTTGATCTGAATGCGAAGACCCACCGGTTTACCTCCCAGCCTACTCCTTGGGTACTCTTCTTCCCCACGGACCCCCGAGCTGCAATGGCGTTGTACAATGGAGGAAGGCTCTAGCTGCCAGAGGAGAGCACACCTTGGCTCAAGAGTCCCTTCTCTAGAATCCTCTACCTCACCAAACTCACTATAGCTTCGTAATCACTGCTCTGACATCATATCATCCATCCAACAATAGGGTTCCCAAAAAGTCCCTTCTCCCATGGCTTGCCCCTTCTTTTATAAGAGTCCTCATAGATGACACTTGGCATGTCATGCATAATTATAATATTTTTATTTTTTTTAATAGCTTGATTATTCACCTACCCATGTGTCACTCTCTCATCCAGGGTCACCCAAAATTATTTACTTAACTTTTTATTTAAAACTAATATTTTCCTCACCTCACAAGATTCCTATTTCTTCTCCTAGTTGTCTCTTTATTCCCCCCTTTTATTCCTTAAATTGTGTTTATTACTTGGAGTCAATTAATGAGTCAAGATTTTGTCCCCAATCTACTTCCTAAATTAGCTCAAGTTATTTCTTAGAGGGATATTCTTATGTTGGTTGATGCCACATGGAGCTTCTCTACAATTTTCTAAATTTAATTTATTTTTCTTATTTTAATTCACCTTCCTCCTTTCTTAATTAAGGTTAATTGGTTAAGGATTAATCTTTATCCTTAAAATATGTTTGTCTTTCCCCTTTTGCCTAATTAAACCACCTAATCTACTTAGTATTTTCTAACATGGGAAGGGTAGGGTTTTTAAGGTACTCTATTTTATTTCTTCCTATGATTCTCCTTACTCCAAGTTTTATTTTTTATTTAATTACCTTGGTTTCTAAACATCATTTACCCTTGATGTAACTTTACCTAGTTTTCATTCCTTACTTATATTTATTTATTATTATTTACTTTTAATGATTCCAAGGGTGCCAAGTTTGGTTGTGCCCTTCAAGAACTTCCCTAGAAGTTCCAAGGGTGCCACACCTAACAGTTTAATTGTGATGCCAAGGGTGCCAAGTTGGTCGTGCCCTTCAAGAATTTCCCTTGAAATTCCAAGGGTGCCACACCACTTTCCCTTTAAGCATCCAGTGACTACGAGGGGAAAATATAGTGCAACGTCATAGACCACTATCATCTCTTATGTTGCCTGCTATAGTGAGACTAATGGTGCCGGGGATCAAGGAATCCGCCTTGATGCATGCCCCCCAGTAAACTTCTCATGAGCGACCCAACTTTGGGACCTGCCCTCATGGCATCGTGATCCTCAAGGTGAAGTTGTTTCAACCCTTCCAGCCCAAGTCACGGTGGGAGTGCTAGTGGGTGAGATCAGGGACTCTGTCCCACCCCTCCCATGTAGTTCCATCCACCTATACAGCCCCATCACCCATATGTGAGTCATTCGATCAAGCAACTAATCTGTTCCTGCAACCATTAACATATCATCAGAATATAGTTAAACATATATGGAAGATTTCAAGATCGACTTAGAATTTAAAAGATAAAATAATATGAATTTTCATCAAACCAGGTGTCATCGACATGTCATATGCGAGTGCCTCTGATGGTTTCCTGCCATACTCAATAAACATCAATAACAAGGTCTCTCAATGTTAGTCATTATCATAATAGCATCATTTACAATTTCTGGTCATTCACATCGTTGTCCATTGTAAGCCTGAACTAAAGAAAGTAGGTAACATAGGGGACACATCCCTCATGGCTATCATCATTAATCATCAATGGAAACATACATATTCATTAAGCTAGCAACATCATAACATCATAGAAGTATATCTATCCATCAAATTTATCATCATTATGCTTTCAGTAGAGCGCATACATATTCTTTACTACCCACATCATAAGTTCAAATAGAGACCAAACTTAACTATTTAATGTTGCAATCATTGGAACGCTGATAGATAAGATACATAACCATTCATGCTATCATAATATCAATGGAAAGCATTTATAAACATCACAACCATGAATATCGCAAATAATAATGTCATGTGTCCGGATCTTCAACCTGAGGTCCTCAAAGAATAAAGTGTGGGCCTTATGTCTAATTAAATGTTTGCGGCATATCACTGTCAGTCAACTAGAGCGGGAACTACATACACCCCCTCTTAATAATAGACTTCGTCTCGAAGTCCCTGGAATAGGTAAGGAAAATGGTGACACATCTCCTCGGCGTCCTCCCAAGTAGCTGAACTGGGACTATAATTGTCCCACTGAACCTTGAACTGGTCCACTAATCGTCATCTAAGCTGCAAATTTCTCTGGTCCAGTATGCAAACTGGTTCGGTCATCACTGCTCCCTCGTTCGAGACCTGCAAATGACCAAAGTCAATAATATGCGAAGGATCTGAAATATAATGACGTAAAACAAAAACATGAAACACATCATGCATACGAGCTAAAGATGGAGGTAAGGCAAGCCTATATGCCACTGGCCCTTTCCTTTCTAATATTTCAAAAGGTCCCACAAACCGTGGAGACAATTTTTCTCCCTTTCCAAATTTTATAGAGCTTTTTTGGGGCCTTACTCTCAGGAACACCCTATTCCCCTACTTTATAACTTCGGTCTACCCGATGAGCATCAGCATAGCTCTTTTGTCTATCTTGAGCTTCCTTTAGCCTCCTCCTAATCATGGTCATTTGTTCTTCCATCTCTTGTACCACCTCAGGCCCTATTACTACTCGGTCCTCTATTCAATCCCAACTAAGAGGTGTTCTGCAAGGTCTTGCATATAAGAACTCAAATGGTTCCATCTTGATGGAACTCTGATAACTATTATTGTAAGCAAATTCTACAAGAGGTAAAAACTCCTCCCATCTCTTTTGTTGGTCCATCACATACATTTGAAGCATGTCTTCAAGGATTTGATTTGTCCTCTCTGACTGCCCATCTGTTTCCGGGTGATAAGCAGTGCTGAAGTTTAACTGGGTTCCCAAAGCTTCTTGGAAACTAGTCCAAAATCTTCCAGTAAACACTACTCCCTTATCGGATATGATCTTTCTAGGCACTCCATGTAATCTCATAATCTCATTAATAAAAACCCTCGCAAATTCTGGGGCCTTATATGTAGTCTTAACTGGTATGAAATGGGCGCTTTTGGTCAACGTGTCCACTACCACAAATATGGAATCATGTCTTCTTGAGGTCATTGGTAGTCCCACAATGAAGTCCATAGATATAACTTCCCATTTAGATTTTGGTATCTCATGGGGTTGTAATAAACCTGCCGGATGCCTGTGCTCGGCTTTTACTCGCTGACACTCTAAGCATCTTGCTACCAAGTTCACGATGTCCTTCTTCATCCCTTTCCAAAAGAAGAGTGGTTTTAGATCTGCACTCATCTTCTTGACACCAAGGTGTGCCATGTATACAGCGCAATGTGCCTCATTTAAGATTAATTGGCATATATCTTCATTCGGTGGCACATATATCCTTCCCCGAAATCATAGTAGCCCATCATTATCAAAGGAGTATTCTTCATATTTTGGGACCCTCATTTCCTCCTCCCTCAAACTTTTGTTAACCTCCTGATACCAGGTGTATTTAATTTGTAATTCGAGTAGTTTCTCCCTCAAATTTGTCTTCAAGGGAATCACGGAAATAGTCGCGGCCTCCTACTTAAGGCATCAGCCACCCTATTTACCGTTCCTTTGATGTAAGTGATATCAAAATTATATTCACTAATTATTTCAGACCATCTTCTTTGCCTTGCGTTTAAGTGAGCTTGAGTGAATATGTGTTGTAGCCCACAATGATCAGTCCTAAGATCAAACTTCCTTCCTAGAAGGTAGTGTCTCCAAATCTTTAGTGCATAAACAATTGCTGCCATTTCTAGATCATGGGTTGCGTAGTTTTCTTCGTGGGTTCTGAGTTTCCTTGATGCATAGGCTATTACTCTTCCCTCTTGCATCAACACACAACCCAATCCTTCTTTGGAGGCATCAGCGCAAACCAAAAATTCTTGCTCCATATCCAGCACCTTCAAAATTGGTGTTGTCGTTAATAACACCTTTAACCGTTGGAATGCCTCATCACATTTTTCAGTCCAGATGAATTTCTTGTTCTTTCTTTGGAGCTCGGTAATGGGGTTTGCTATTTTCAAAAACCCTTCGACAAATATTCGATAGTACCCTGCCAAGCCCATGAAACTTCGTATTTCATGAACATTGGTTGGTGTTGGCCATTCCATGATGGCTTCGATCTTTACTGGGTCTACTGCGATACCCTCCCCAGAGATAATGTGTCCAAGATAATGAATCTTGGTTTGGTAAAAGGAACACTTTGACAACTTCCCGTACAATTGGTTTTCTCTCAGTCATTGCAAGACTATCCTTAAATGTTCATCATGCTCTGCTGGGGTCTTTGAATAGATCAAAATGTCATCGATAAAGACTTGTACAAACTTGTCTAAGTAATCCTGAAATATTCCATTCATCAAACTCATGAAAATACCCGGGGCATTTGTCAGTCCAAAGGGTAAAACTACAAACTCATAATGCTCAAATCTTGTTTTAAATGCTGTCTTTGAAATATCTTCTTCTTTGATTCTCAACTGATGATATCCCGACCTCAGATCTATTTTTGAAAACACCGTGGCCCCTCTCATTTGATCAAATAATTCATCTATCCTTGGCAAAGGGTATTGATTCTTTATCGTTACTTTATTCAACTAGCGGTAATCAATGCACAATCGCCAAGACCCATCCTTTTTCTTAACAAAAATCACTGGGGCTCCCCATGGAGATATGCTAGGTCGTATGAACCCCAAGTCCAATAATTCCTTTAATTGGATCTGCAATTCCTTTAGCTTTAGAGCCGACATCCAGTAGGGTGCCTTTGCAATAGGCTCCATGTCGGGTTTAAGGTCGATGGTGAAATCAATTTCCCTTTTTGGGGGTAGTCCGGGTAGTTCTTCGGGAAATACACCCTTAAATTCGACAAGGAATGGGTGTTTATCAAAATATTCAGAGTCACTCTTTTCGTTTAGAGTTACCACTGAGAACAATTGACATCCCTTTCGCCTAAATTTCATTAGTTGCATGGAGGAGATGAACCTCAGGGACACCCCTTGGTTCCTTCCCCTTAATGATTTTCTTAGGCCGTCATCGTTGGTGAAATGTAGAATCTTGTCCTTGCAATCTAGGAGTGCCTCATGCCGCTCCAACCAATCCATTCCTATGACTACGTCATAACCTCCTAGAATTGTCGAGTACAAGGATACCTTGGTCTTACATACCCCCAGGTCCACCTCACAATCCTTTACCATTTTTCCTACATTTATTTTCATACCACATGCCATTTCTACATGTTTAAATTCATACTGTGGAGTTTCTTTATGTTTAATCAATCATAATGCATTTATAGAAATAAAAGAATCAGTAGCCCCTGGATCTATTAAAATGACAAAACTCATACCATCAATATTACCTAAGGTTTCTAACACAGTGGACTGGTGTTCAACCTGGCGATTGTTCACTGCTGCATGGATGCAATGAGCTTTCCCCAGATCTCCCACTGTAGTTGCATTCTTAATTGAGTTGGTATTACCTGTCTTTTGAGGGCAATCCTTCTCGTAGTGAGGACCCCCACAAGTCCAACACCCCCTCCTAGGAACTTGGCTCCTACTACCAACTGAACTGTGAGCTGGTCTAAAACTCTGTTGGAAAGAAGACTGGTGTTGAGGTGGTGTGACTTGGTGCTGTCGCATAGGTCGGTGCGGTGGTGGTTGACGAGCTTGCTGTGGTGCCCTGCGCGGATGCTGAGCTGGATGCCTATATGGTGTCCTTTGATTTCTTCCTGACCACTTTTGATGATTTAGCGCGGGACCCCCTTACAAAATTCTCTGTTCCATATTGTTTCTACCAGGTACTCCTGATTCTGTGGGCCTTGTTGACTTACTATGGTCATTGCTCATGATCTTCTCCTCTACAATAATTGCCCGCTGAACTGCCTCGTGCAAGGTGCGAGGCATGAAGATTCTAACCTTGGTCTGAATGTTAACATTTAATCCATACAAAAATTTGTTCACCTTGAGCTTCTCTGTGTTTAAATGTGGGGCATAACGAAGTAATTCCATGAAACATGCCTCATATTCTGGTAGGGAGCGGTTCCCTTGCTTTAATGAATTGAATTCATTTAGATGTCTCTCGAGGAACTCTTCTGATAGGTAACGTTCTCTAAATTTTTCTTCAAATAGCTCCCAAGTTACTTCTGATCTATCCATTCCCAATTGGGTTAATAATGTCTTCCACCAAAGTAGTGCGCTTCCCTTTAGCTGGAATATACCCATCTTAGCCTTCATGTTTGAGGTGTAATTTATTAGGGTAAAACACATAGCCATGTTTTCCAACCATGCCACTGCAGATTGACCATCAGTGGAACCCCAAAACTCTGGAAATTTTACCTTTTCCAAGTCTCGACGTACATCATTTCTTGTGGTATCTTGGGGTGTTTCATTTTGTATGACCGGTCCTCCATGCTCCCGTTCCAAACGGTTTATTAATGCCTCAGACATGTGTTGGAATGATCTCATTAAGTTCAGCACTTCTCCCACTGGTATTTGTTCCTATGCTGAGATGTTTCCCCCCTCAATAGGTGGGGTGGTAGGAGTAGGCTGTTGTGGTGGCGCCATATTGTGCCCTTTAGCTGCCCCACTCCTTCTGGTACCTCTCCTAACCATGGTTCACCTGCCACAATTTAATACGATTTTTCCCTATAAGGTAAAAAACAATCAAATAAAACTTATAATTAACATGATTGGTTCTTCAATTTATTGTTATTAAAACATACATTAAGAATGCATTTCTAAACTTATTTGACTTAATTGAACGCATAATATTCAGTTTCCTTTCAAAATTAATTAATTTAATTTCAACATTAATTAATTCCTAGTTTGTAAAAAGTATTGGTATTACACGAATAAAATAATGATTGCAACATCACTACAATGTATTGTGTAATACGATATTCAAATACAATAAAATATTTAAATTTCAGCCAATAGTAACAGGGATACTGAAATCTTTCATAGTAAAAAAAATGTGAACCATGATCTCATTATTTATTATTTATATATATAGAATGAAATGAAATCACTTGTAGTTTTTTTGTGATTCTCATATATATATATATAGTGTATCTTTTCACAACAAAATATTTATATATGGTTGAGGTTTAGATAATTATATCATCATATTGAAATATGCATTGTTTTAAGTGTCGTATAATGAAAGTATTTACGGAGATAAAAATAAAAATCAAAATAATAACATTAATCTTAAAAAAAATAATTATATTAATTTTCAAATTAAATTCTAACCATCTAGGTTTTACTAAAATTTACGTTAATAAAAAACACAATTCTATTTAATCAACTATCATATACACAGTCAAAACCAAGTTCCGATATGCTCACAATTACTTATCACAAGGTTTGCAAAAATCAATATTAAGTTTGACAAGGAAATATTATCATAATAAGTTTCATAAAATGTGCATTTAATAATTTGGCTGCTATAGTTATAATGTTGTAAATGCAATGCTAAAATTTTCCATAAATGAAGCAAATTTGAAATGAAATATACCAATATTCTCCTAAACAATTTTGAAATGAAATATACTACGAATACGTACGATAGCAGTTATTTTAAAATAAAGCAATATTAAAATGAAATGCAAACTTACCAATAATAACTAGTATACAACTTGCAAACTTACCAATAATAACTAATACACAACTTAACTTTAAGAACATCATCAAAACAATACAGAAATCAATCCAGAAATATTCTTGCGGACGACAAGTTATATTCTCGGATTTAAATAAATAACTAAAAATAACACGTGTCTGATTACCCATCTAGAGAGTTTTCTTAATGGAGTAGTTATAAAAAAAATTCGAACAGATATCAATCTAGGGGGATTTTTGCGAGCAACACTCTGTTTCAGTTAAATATAAAGCTCTGTTTCATTTTATATAATAAAAAAAATCTACAACTGTGGGTTGTGTACAATCGAGGGACAGATCTGGGAATTTGATCTGGTTGATCTGTGCAATTCATGGATTAGATGTGGCCTGTGTTAATTGCATGCAGCTTAATACGCTGACAGTTGCACGGAAAGCGAGCAGTTCTTCCGCGTCGCCAAACTACTCCATTAATATTTTAAGAGAGATTGGATTTCATATCTCTGTATTGATGATATGACTTGAGTCACATTTCACGACTCAAAACTCGTTCATTTATTGATTTATTGTCTTTTTCATTTTATTGTTAAACCAGGAATGATATTAAATGAACATGATAAAAATGCAGGTTAGTTTAATATTATCAGTTAAAAAAAAAATACAATAACCCTGTATAAAGATCGCTATGTCGCTACAGATCATTGCTCCCATAATTTCTCTGTGCTTCTGAAACCCTTATTTCATCTGATAATTGCATCCATAGCACCGGTGATCACATCCATTTTGATCTTTGTTTTCCAATTTGCAGTGGCTGCATCATCCTCCATGGCTGCTTGGTCCAACAACAACCAGAGGTATTTATAAGTCACCGTGGCGTTAATACGAAGAAAACTTTCACAAGGTCTCTTTACCTTCGCCCTCTCGAACTCGAACGTGGATTGAGGGCCTTTCTGGATGAGGACGAGAAGCAACCGGGATACAACATTTCTTCTCAACTAAAAGACGTCATCATAACCGCCTCAGTCCATGTGGTGATCTTATCTGCCTGATATGCTGAATCATATTGGTGCCTGACTGAGCTTCTACAGATGTTGGGGTCAGGGGCTCCTATAATTCTAGTGTTTTATGGTGTTACGCCCGCTGAGGTTCGGTGGACGCAGGGTAAAAGTGGAAAATATGCCCAAGCAAAAGATGGCAAAACATGGAGGAGGATACCTATCATTCATGGCTTTGTTCTTCTATCATATCTGATTTGTATTATTTTTCCCTCCCTGCCTTGCGGTGAAAATATTAGCAGAATCTTTCGTAGGTAAAAATTCAAGGATGGTGAATAAAATCTGTTTTCTCAGACATGTAATGGATTGCAGCTGCAAGAACAAAGAATGCAGAGAGATGCAGACTATGACTCTGGCCAAGCGAAAGTAATAAATTACGTAATTACATTCTGTGGAATTTCAGACATTGTCTCAGCCAACAAATCTCCTAACTAAAACAAAGGCGTTGTGTAAAGGCATGCTTCACTACCCTAACAAGAAAGAAATTTATATTGTTTAGAGTAGGATTCATGGTAAGGTGGAACGAAATCCCCGAAAAAGATTACTTTTAACAGAGTTAAATGACATATTGAATCAAATTTAATCATTATTTCTGTAGCTTCGTTGAAATTGTTGACTGTAAAAGTCATTATAATACAAAGCATTATTTATGTAGCTTTGTTCAACTTAATGACTGTAAAAGTCATTACTATACAAAGCAATTTGATAGGGTGATGCGCTTGCACGTGGATTTACACGTTGGAAAAGTGATTCTTGGTATTTCTCCTTCAAAATCATTGAACCAAATTCTACGAAATGTGCGTTACGCACAAAGATTCAACCTGAAAGGATCCATCTCGGTGGGTTCTGCATATACATGAGAGAGGTTGTGTGCCCATTCTAGTTTTCTGATCAGGGTTAGAACGACATGAAGTTGAACAAAGTAAACCTACAGACATTGTATTGCTAGAGTTCTTGCCAGGGTGCATCTATGCGTTGGAAACTATGAACACTCCTGAGTTGTCTTCCTTTGCAACCAAGTAAAATAAACTTTCTAATATTCAACTTGACTACTGCTCTTGTTAATTTAAAAATTTAATGATAGGCCATGGGACATTAACATGCGAGAAATTGTTATGGTGTTGGCTTATTTTTCATAAAATTTACACAAATTCTCCATGCCATAGTTGATCAAAAGAAAATAATTAACAAAACTAGTCATGCATGCATGGGCCCATAGGTCTCAAGGGTTCAACCTAGGCTCTGATACCAAGTGTAAGGACCTGATTATGACTATATACATTTTTTTTTTTGTAACAGAAAATACGACGAGAAATACATAACATAACATAACATAACATTTACATACTTTTAACTAAGATCAACTAGTAATGAAATACATATGTACCATTCACCAGAAGAGGAGACTCCACTTGCTCTGTTGTTACTGGTATTCCCTTGATTGTCAGTCACTTCTGCGAGTGAATGATAACGCACTTGATCTGAATGCGAAGACCCACCAGTTTACCTCCCAACCTACTCCTTGGGTACTATTCTTCCCCGCGGACCCCCGAGCTGCAATGGCGTTGTACAATGGAGGAAGGCTCTAGCTGGTAGAGGAGAGCACACCTTGGCTCAAGAGTACCCTCTCTAGAAATCCTCTACCTCACCAAACTCATTATAGTTTCGTAATCATTGCTCTGACATCATATCATCCATCCAACAATAGGGTTCCAAAAAGTCCCTTCTCTCATGGCTTGCCCCTTCATTTATAAGAGTCCTCATAGATGACACTTGGCATGTCATGCATAATTATAATATATATATTTTTTCATAGCTTGATTATTCACTTACCCATGTGTCACTCTCTCATCTAGGGTCACCCAAAATTATTTACTTAACTTTTTATTTAAAACTAATATTTTCCTCACCTCACAAGATTCCTATTTCTTCTCCTAGTTGTCTCTTTATTCCCCCTTTATTCCTTAATTTGTGTTTATTACTTGGAGTCAATTAATGAGTCAAGATTTTTGTCCCCAATCTACTTCCTAAATTAGCTCAGGTTATTTCTTAGAGGGATATTCTTATGTTGGTTGATGCCACATGGAGCTTCTCTACAATTTTCTAAATTTAATTTATTTTTCTTATTTTAATTCACCTTCCTCCTTTCTTAATTAAGTTTAATTAGTTAAGGATTAATCTTTATCCTTAAAATATGTTTGTCTTTCCCCTTTTACCTAATTAAACCACCTAATCTACCTAGTATTTTCTAACATGGGAAGGGTAGGGTTTTTAAGGTGCTCTATTTTATTTCTTCCAATGATTCTCCTTACTTCAAGTTTTATTTTTGATTTACTTACCTTGGTTTCTAAACATCATTTACCGTTGATGTAACTTTACCTAGTTTTCATTCCTTACTTATATTTATTTATTATTATTTACTTTTAATGATTCCAAGGGTG